>CM076579.1:405316027-405411815 GCA_034641835.2 Pinus albicaulis
TCTTTACATGTGTGTAACCAGCTCAAAAATAGAAGAAAAGAGATATCAATGCCTTAGAAATAAGCCACTTCGAGGGGGAAACCTCCAATACATTACATAAATGAAAAATTCTTGGATGATACAATTTACAAAACCTCCTTTCTATATATAGGAGTCCATGGGGCTATAATGTAATCCTAGTGGGCCACAATGTAATCCTAGCCGACCTAACAATAATAATTTAAGGGCACAATAATAACAAAATGGGGGTTACAAGGGTACAATAATAACAATAAGGGGGTTACACTAACAACAATAAGGGACTATACTAGTAATATAGGGACCTAACATGCCCTCTCCTTCAAAAAAGTGTTGTCCTCAACGCTTGAGTAGCTCTGGGTGCTTCTGTATAAAATTCTCATCCTCCCATGTAGAATCTTCAGTGGGTAAGTTCTTCCACTTGATGAGATGCTCTGAAATTGATCGATTCCGTAGTTGTCGAGTTCTTGTTTCCGTGACCGCTTCCGGTTCCAATATGATTTTTCCTTCCTCATCAAGTTCTGGCAATATTGTTTGAACTGGAATATTTTCACCTATAACCTTCTTTAAGCACGAAACATGGAAAACTAGATGTACTCACGAAGAAGCAGGAAGCTCCAATTTGTATGCCATAGTACCAATCTTTTGCAACACCTTGTAAGGACCATAGTACTTTGGCGATAATTTATTATCCTTCTTTGCTTGCTTGAGGGACATTTGTTTGTATGGTTGTAGCCGTAAAAATACCCAATCTCCTACATCAAAACTACTCTCGCTACGATGTTGATCTGCCTGTTGTTTCATTCGATTTTGTGCCAAATTCAGGTTATCCTTTAAGAGTTGGAGAACTTCTTGCTGATGCTCGACGTGATCTTCCACTGCTTGAACCTTCGAATTTTCCCTTAAAGATGATGTGATCGATGGTGAATGATATCCATAAAGTGCCATAAATGGGGTCATTTTTGCTGCAGTATGGAAGGAAGTGTTATACCACCATTCAGCGAGAGGTAACCACTTGACCCATTGTGTTTGTTTATCGGATACAAAACAACGAAGATATCCTTCCAAACATTTATTTACTATCTCTGTTTGACCATCAGATTGAGGATGATAAGATGAGCTATGAGCTAATTGAGTACCCAAACAAGAAAATAACTTCGTCCAAAAATTTCCGTAAAAATGGGATCTCTGTCGCTCACAATAACCCTTGGGCTTCCATGTAGCTTTTGAATTTTGTCCACAAATGTAGTAGCAACTGTACTTGCTTTAAATGGATGAGATAATGCACAAAAGTGTGCATACTTGGTAAGTCTATCAACTACCACCATGATGACATTCTTGCCTTTGGACTTCAGTAAACCTGTGATAAAATCCATTGAAATCTCCTCCCAACGTTGACTTGGAATGGATAAAGGTTGTAGAAGTCCCGGGGTCTTAATTGTCTCCACTTTATTATGCTGGAAAACCAAACATTCCGCCACAAACTTTTGAATATCAGATTTAAGGCCATCCCAAAAAAAATCTTTCTTCACCCTGTGGTAAGTTTTTAAAAATCCTGAGTGTCCTCCTAAAGGAGAAGTGTGCAATTCCAGAAGAATCTTTTGTTTCGGTTGGGAATTCTTACAAAGATATAAGCGATCTTTGTACCATAAGGAATCATTTTTCCAACTAAATGTATCAGATGTACTAGGATCTTGCTGCAACTTTTGAATGAGTGTCCATACATCTTTGTCCTTCTTCCATTCATCTCTTGCTTCGGTTATCCAATCTGGTTGGATAATAGAAATGGCACAAAGCAATGCTTCCACCTCTTCATTCCTTCTTGAGAGTGCATCTGCAACAACATTAAGCTTTCCTTTTTTGTAGATTATTTCAAAGTCATAACCCAACATCTTTGTGACCCATTTTTGATGCTCTTCTGAAGATAGTCTTTGTTCCAAAAAGTGTTTAAGACTATCATGATCAGTTTTTACCTTGAAGTGTCTTCCCATTAGGTAAGTTAGCCATTTCTTTAGTGCATGCAGTATTGCTAACATTTCCTTCTCATAAATAGGTTTCTGTAAATACTTTCCTTTGATTGGACGACTTTCAAAAGCAATGGGTCTTCCTTTCTGCATTAAAACTACACCAATTCCATTTCCTGAGGCATCACATTCCACAATAAAGGTTTTTGTGAAGTCTGGTGTAGCTAAGACCGGTGCTAGGCACATTGCCTCCTTAAGACGTTCAAAGGCCTTAGTTGCTTCAGGAGTCCATGAAAATGCATCTTTCTTCGATAATGTTGTTAGAGGTGCTGCTATTCTCCCATAATTCTTAACAAACTTGCGATAATACCCTGTTAACCCGAGAAATCCTCGCAACTGCTTTATGGTTGTGGGGAATTTCCAGTCCTTAATGGCTTTAATTTTGTTAGGGTCTACTTTAACACCCTCGTGAGATACAATATGACCCAGATATTCCACCTCTTGTACTCCAAAGAAACATTTGGATGTTTTTGCATATAATTGTTTCTCCTGCAATGGTTTGAGCACCCTGTCAACATGTTCAACATGATCCTTCCAAGACCTGCTGTAGATTAGTATATCATCAAAAAATACTAGCACAAATTTTCTAAGCAAGGGTTTGAAAATGGAATTCATCAACCCTTGAAATGTAGAAGGTGCATTGGTAAGGCCAAAAGGCATGACCAAAAATTCATAATGACCCTCATGAGTTCGAAATGTTGTTTTTGGAATATCTTGAGTCTTCATTCTAATTTGATGATATCCTGAACGAAGATCCAACTTGGTAAAATAAATTGCTCCATGTAATTCATCCAATAATTCATCAATCATAGGAATGGGAAATTTGTCTTTAATGGTGAGCTTATTGAGCTCCCTATAATCAGGACACATTCGCCATGATCCATCCTTCTTGTGTACCAATACTACAGGAGCAGAGAAAGAACTTTGACTGGGTTGAATTATACCCGCCTCTAACATTTCTGCAATCATTCGTTCAATTTCGCTCTTTTGGAAGTAAGGATATCTATAAGGCCTGATGTTTGGAGGAACACTTCCTGGAATCAAATGAATAGCATGATCATGATCACGAATAGGTGGGAGTCCTTTGGGAGTTCCAAACACCTTGGAATGATTGTCCAAGACTTGTTGGAGATCTGCAGAAATAGATGATTTTGATGTCAGAACTTCTAGTGAGCATAATTGTGCAATTACGCCTCGTTGTTCTTTCTTTAGAAGCTTTGTCATGACATTAGAGCTTATTATCCTTCCTGGCTTCCCTTCAATACCCCGTAATTCGACTTCCTTTCCTTCTGAAAAAAATTTCAAGAAAGTTCTTGAAAATTAAAAGCTACCGTCCCCAAAGATTGTAACCATTGTACTCCTAGTACAACATCAGCACCTCCCATAGGAATGGAAAGCATTGGACTATTCAATACATATTCCCCCATGGTTAGCTTGATATTATGGCATTTTCTAGAGCAATTTATAGTTCCTTCATTTGCAACCATCACTTGACATTCTGGTGCTGGGTATAGGAAACAATTCAATTCCTTGGCTACCTTACAATGAATAAAATTATGGGTGCTACCTGAATCAATCAACACTATTACCTTTTCTTCTTGATATGTCCTTCTATCTTGAGAGTTTGAGGAGTGGTAATTCCTGCCAATGCATTACACGATATGGTCGGACTCATTTCTTCCTCTTCTAGGGCTGGTTTTTGGTGTATATCCTCTTCTTGTTCATTTTCTTCTTCCTCTTCACAATCTATGTAAAATAATTTCTTCTCAGCACACTTATGACCTTTAGTGTATTTGCTATCACAACTGTAGCAAAGCACTTTTGCTCTTTTTTCTTCCAATTGTTGTGGTGTCAACCTTGTAGGTTGTGGAAATCTAGGCGTAGCAACACTTCCTTCTTTATAGAAGTGAGTGGTAGGCTTCCTTGTCGCCATAATTTTACATTCAATTTTTCTTGCCAACCTGAATGCCTTCTCGAATGAATCAGGTTCCAAAATGCGAACTTCATGTTGGATGTTATCCTTTAAAGTACCTATGAAGAGATCAATCCTGTGTTCCTCTGGAATATCAGTTACCCTTATATTCAATTTTTGGAAGTCCTCGATGTGCTCCCCCATTAAACCCTTTTGTTTGAGATTTATCAATTGGCTAAAGAAGGTGTTGCTCTTTGTATCCTCATAATGTGCTATCATTTCCTCCGTAAAAATTGACCAAGTAACAATTTTTTTACGGGAGCAAAGCCATCGATACCATACAAATGTATTTTGTTCTAAATGTAAAGTTGCAATGCGTACCTTTTGTGTGTTTTGCACGTTATGGAGATCAAAATATTGCTCCATCTGTAGTATCCATGTTACAGGATCCTTTCCATCAAACTTCCTCATATTCATCTTTGGAATATGGTGGTTCTTCCCGCCAAAATTAGAGTTTATGAAATCACAATTAACATTTATTTTGTTCTCATCATGAGGTTCTTCTACTATCTTTTCACCATTAGGAAACCTTTCTTGTATCAACTTTGTCAAACCTTCCATGTCTACTTTTAGAAAATTCTTCATGTTTTCCATTTTCTCATCGATCTTAGCTTCCATTTCATCCATCTTAGATTCCATGCCAGCCTCCATGCCATCCATCTTAGCTTCCACGCCATCCATCTTAGCTTCCACGCCTTTCTTCAAACCATCCATCTTCACTTCCACGCCATCCATCTTAGCTTCCATGCCTTTCTTCAAACCGTCCATATTCACTTCCACGCCTTTCTTCAAAACTTCCATTTCATTTTTTGTTGCTCTTTGCGAGAGTGAAATTTGTTGCACTTGCTCTTGTAATTTTGATAGATCATGTTGCGATTCTTCATCTTCATGAGTCATGGTAGAGCCTTCTGAAGGCTTAATGGGTGTTGAATTATTTTTAGGTGCCATTTTAGAATCCAATATTGATACCTATTCTACAATATGCCCTTGGAATCAATTCAACTTGATTCTTCAAACAAGACTTATGCAATTCGGAAAAAGAATACACACCTTTTACTTGCTTTGAGGAGCTCGATATTGAAATTGAATTATCTCTGTAATTGAAAATCTTCAATATCTAAAATTCAGCCCTGTAGTAGCCCTCTGAAGCTTCTTTCAAATGCCACAGGTCTGATCTAATTTGGATTCCCCAAGACAAAGTTGTGTCCAATCTCCCACAATGACCTAATTCTGGACTGGTTCAGTAGAGAAAACTTGTAGGACTTGCCACATGTCACTGTTTCGTCCTTTGTCTTTGAAATTGATAGACAAGAAACTAAAGTCCGTGTACTTACGACCACTTTTTACGGCACTCAAATCCACTGCCCAGAGAGAGAGTTATTGAACTTTTCCCACGATCACCTCTTTGAGATGCAATTCAGGAGCCTGAAAAAGCACTACCTTCCACAGATCATATCTCCAAAAATATTGCGACCCAAGATCTGAAATTATTTGAAGAATTTCCTCAGTATTTCAGCTTCATACCATACGAATTTCAGATTTTGAACCTTTGTAGAAGCAAAGTTATAGCGCAAATTCCACGATCACCTGTTTAGGAGCTTGAAAAAAGACCTAAATTCCATAGATGATATCTCTGAAAATATTGCGAACCAAGCTCTGAAATGTTTGGACAATCTTCCTCAGGCTTTCAGCTTCACACCCTAAAAATTTCAGCTTCTGAAACTTCGTAGAAAAAACGTTATAGCGAAAATTCCACAATGACCTGTTTGGAGCAGCGAAACCTAGAATCCAAAGCTCTGATACCAAATGTTGTGTAACCGGCTCCAAAAAGAGAAGAAAAGAGATATCAACACCTTAGAAATGAGCCACTTCGAGGGGGAAACCTCCAATACATTACATAAATGAACAATTCTTGGATGCTACAATTTACAAAACCTCCTTTCTATATATAGGAGTCCATGGGGCCATAATGTAATCCTAGTGGGCCACAATGTAATCCTAGCCGACCTAACAATAATAATTTAAGGGCAAAATAATAACAAAATGGGGGTTACAAGGGTACAATAATAACAATAAGGGGGTTACACTAACAACAATAAGGGACTATACTAGTAATATAGGGGACCTAAACATGCTATCTATGATATACAAATATATTCAAGACTTATTTTCATCTACCTAGACAACTCAATACATCAAAATCCTAGACAATTGTATACTTTAAGGCTTGGTCATTAACGCACAAGTACATAGACTTCCATTAGTTCTTTTCACTTCGATAGAAGGCCTTGCTTTTGAACCTGTTCCAATTTAATAATGTCTAATTTTAATATTTTATTAACTAGCAATAGCAAAACAATACATAAAAAATACATCTCACTTTCCAAGTATTCAATACATGTCACTTTCCAGGTATTCATAAATGGTAAACCAGGTAGACCATCATTATTGATTAGAGTTCATAACCCCAAAGGAATCCAAGTATTCATAAATGGTAAACTAGGTAGACCATCAGTATTGATTACAGTGCATAACCCCAAAGGAATCACAGGAGTTGAACTTGTGACATCCCACTTCAAAGGAATCACAGAAGTTGAAATCGTGACATCCCACTTCTGGGAAGTTCAATGTCTGACTCCAAGCCCAATCAAGCCAATCCTTGGGGCTCAAAAATAAGATAATAAAAAATATTTGTATCTGGTAACAATGTGTGATACCTATCATCCAGCTCAGAAAGGATATAGGTTGGTAAAAATTGAAGTAGACTTACAAATTAGCTAATTTAGACAGTTTCATTGTGGGCAAAGTCAAGAATCTCATTCTACATTATGATTCAAGTTGGGAATCAAACCCTACTCAAGGACTAAAATTTTCCAAACCGCTTTCTAGTACTAATTTAAATATGTAGACTATAGATTGGCACTCCCCAGCTGACATTATCAAGTAGCACATCGGTAGCTCCAAAGTGATTGATACAGATGTGGATGCTTCTTATCCCTCTACTTTTTACATCTATCCCTAATTAAAAGTAATGGGCACTCCAACAACATGTTGTAACTGGTGTAATTTTGAACCCCATTGACCTATCTTTTTGTCGCCCACTTCCATTAATAAAACTATTCTTATCTTATCTTCTGTCTTCCGTTAATAGGAAATGGTACTATAATATAAAAACAATACTAAATAGCCAGGACTAACTCTCACTAATTTAGATCCTCATCTAGGACTGAGCACTTAGTGCCTATACTTTCTTTTCTATATTTGAGGCCAATTTACATCGAGGAATTACACTGTACAATACAAGTATTCAAGAGAAATCTGCTATCAATTCCATCTTAGAAACACCAATCTCAGTTACATACCATGAACCACGTAATCCAAATGTACATCAAGAAATTAAACTGTACAAAACAACTATTCGAGTGACACCTCCCATCAGTTTCGTTTCAGCAAAAACAATCTCAATTATTTACCCTAAACCTCAAATACAGGAACATACTACACAAAAAAATTAATTTCATGGACCCATTTCCAAAAAACATAACACCCTATATCCAAAAAAACCTAAAACTAGAAAGCCAGACTACTGTTAAGGTAGAAACATGGACACAAAAACCATAATTAAAAAATCAAAAAAACCCTCCCTTTACAAAAACCATATGGTGTCATGCAATGGAACAACATGACCACTACAACAGGCAGAAGCTAAGGCTAACCTCCCCAAAAGTAAAGATCTTTAATTTCTCCTTTTAAATTAAATTGGTTTGCAGAGGTGGATGAAACAAACTTCTATGATTTTTATCCTTGTTTTATTAGACTTACTGATGCAGTCAGTTTTCCCTTCCCCAGTTGAAAATTAAGCAAGTATCTTACAATTGTGACTTGCATAGTCTTGTATTTTTAATTAGATCTATCCCTTTTTGAAATAAATAGTTTTAAATAAACAGATACTGTTATGGCATAGTTTACAGTTTTTCTATAAATTCAATGTAATGAAGCAAAATGCTAAAACTATACTAACTATACTAAATGATTTCTTGCATATATGACAACATTTCACATTTTGATTTTTAGCAAGGGCTTGGTGAATTGTTTGAGGTCATTTGAACATAATTTTTCTTGCTTTTGCTAGTTCCAAAAGCTCAGGTTAGCGAGCTGAATAAAATTATCTCTTTACTCACGAGTCACTGTAGATCACCGATAAACATGGTACTGAAAGATGGACTAGTGGTCAAACGATTGGATATGGTGTTCTTAAATCTTAATTTGTAGATCTGGACACCATATATCCTATAGAAAAGAGATATCTACATACAGTAGTACCAAATTCCAATTGAACTATGAAATCCTTAATTATTTATTTTTAATAATTTATCTATGTAGAGAACTCAGAGTTGCTTACTTTTTTTGAAAGATACAACATGAGTGCCCTCATATGTTTAGTTAATATTCTTGTGGAAAATGAAGACGTGGTATGGGAAATTTGGAATTCTTCATACTGTGAATTCTTCAACCTAAGGGGATTGGAGTATATCAGGTATTTACCAGCTAAGGATGGAGTTAACATGTTCATTCTAGGAAATACCTTTGGACCATAAAAAACTAGGACCAAAAAATGCCTTCTCAATCATGAAGTTGTCTCATTCTATCCCCAAGTTGCTTACATTTTCTGAAAGACACAAGATGAGTGCCCTCATATGTTTAGTTAATATTCTTGTGGACAATGAAGACTTGTTATGGGAAATTTGGAAACATTTCTTCATAATGTGAAATGCCCCTCTATAGTTCATCAACCTAAGTAGACTGGACTATATTAGATATTTATCAGCTAAAGATGGAGTTAACATGTTCATTCTAGGAAATACCTTTGGACCATCAGAAATTAGGACCAAAAAAATGCCTTCTGAATCATCAGGTTATCTCATTCTATCCTTTTCTCTGGGACAATATAAATATACTATCTTTATTAGTCTAATATTTATATTTATATATGGTCTAATATTTATCTATGCTTGGAATTTTTCTCAGGGATCAATTCCTGCATAGATTAGATTAGTATTGAACCACAATATCTATCGTCATCTATTTAATTAGTTTTTTTTTTTTAAGCTTCAGCAAAGTAATGAACTCAGAGTTGCTTACATTTTCTGAAAGACGTAGGATTAATGCTCTTATTTTGTTACAATTCTCGTGGATAATGAAGATGTTTTACATGAAAAGTAATTTGAAAACATCTATTGATAATTTGAAATTCCCTTGTACTCTCTGTAAACCTAAGTAGAGTGGAAGGGTTATTTATTTACCAGCTAATGATGGAGTTTAACAAGTTCATATTGGGAATTTCCTCTAGACCATTTGATAGAAACTAGAACAGGAAAATGTCTTCTCATTTATGAAGTTATCTCACTTTACTTTTTCCTTAGGGATAATATACTTGGTTTACTAGTCTAATATTTACATTTATATATGGTCATGCTAATGCCATATTAAGTTCGATGAAGACCTTGTACATTTCCCGTTTATGATTTAATAATGACTCAAAAAGTTCCAGATAAGATGAGATTTGGGATTCATAAAAATCAAGTTGCAAGGTTGTTACACATTCATTCTCAAGCATTTTATTGAGATGAATTTGCTTTGGACTTTGAGGTTTTATCATGGTGAACTAGATTTTAGAACCAGACACATCCTTTGAGAATAAATTTCATATCAGTAGAGAAAATAGAAGCTATACACATTCAATGTCATTTATATATTTACATTTGTTTAGGTGTAGTTGCAATAGAATGATTATATAATGTGACACAAGAAACATCTTTGGGTTTTAGAAATTTCATGATATTTGCTGACAGCTTACATATATACTCCATAACAAACAGTGTGTGGCATAGAGATGGCCAGAAACATGCCTAAAGGCCAAAATTATCTCAAACAACTTCTATTCTAAAGAAATCTACAGAGTTGTGTGCACTGTGTACGTACTGAATTATAAATTTCATGAAGGTTTTCAGAAATATCATACCCGAAGGCATATGGAGTGGAAGGAAATCACAAGCAAACTGTCTCAAAATCTTTTGTTTCTATTTGTTTTCACGTGCAGCAAATGGAAAACATGCAAAAACAAATAACACATCTTTGAATTAGAAGAGAAAACATAATTGGTAGTACAGATGTTGTCTTGGAGAAAAGGGAAAGGAAGAAGGGAAAAAAGGCAAAAGTAGAAGGGAAGAAATATACAGAGGTATGTATAACTCAACAGACTCCACAAGACTATTTTTGAAAACAGCAAAAGGAAGAAGGAAAAAAGGACAAAATTAGAAGGTAAACAAAAAAATACACATCTTTGTAGGGTACACGAAGAGTCCAAAGTGTATGCTCTTTGAATATATTAATATATACACTTTTGGTTTCCTTCAACTCAATGTGCCCTCTGGTGTGATGTTTCTCACAGCTTTTGTGGAGTCTTTTTTGAGTTATGCATGCCTGTGTAGATTTCTTTAGCCTAGTTTAAGATATTTTTCCCTTTCCCATGATCTTCATCAAAGGTTTAGCACAATAAAAATGTTGTCTTTGATGAAGATCATGGGCAAGGGAAAATTATCTCAAACAACATCTTTAACTAGGCTAAAGAAATCTACACCGGCATGTATAAGTCAAAGGCTCCACAAATTTTGCGAGAAACATCACACCAAAGGGCACATGGAGTGGAAGGAAATCACAAGAAAATTATCTCAAAGTCTTTGTTATGATGTGGTTGTATGCTTGTGGAAAAATAAAATTAGGCAAAAGCTAGAAGACAAAAGCAAAATACATGTTTTTGTAGTGCACAGTGAAGAGTCCAAGGTGTATAGGCTATTTGATTGAGGAAGTAAAAATAATTCTTTGATAAATATTAAATATAATCTACAAGAAGTATCATACTATATTATTGTACCATGGCTTGTATGAAAAGATAATGTAAGAAAGGTCGCAGAAGTAAAGGAAAGCAATCTAAAACATGAAAATATGACCCAACAAACATTAGGTGATGTTGAGGAAGCTAGTTCCAACAAGACAAACAGTAAAAAATTAGACCAAAGTTCAAGAAAATTCCAAAGTCATATCTACATAAAGAATGATGATGGATTCAAAGTTCCAAGAACTGCCTACAACTAGTGAAGAAGTCTGGAAGTCAATTAGCCTACAACAGTCAACTGTATATCCAGTAAGTGTTGCTTTTGAGGATTGACTCACACGAGTCTAACTCATTTGAAGAAGCAAACATAAAGCAAGAGTTGCAGAAAGAAATTCTCGAGGATTATACCGAGATACAGATAAATCAGACTTGGGAGCCTGTGTAGACTTTGAAGAAGCTTTGCACTTGTTAGATGAATAAAATTAGTTAGGCATAGGTGTGAGATTTATTAAGTGGATGTCAAAAGTGCCTTCTAGAATACAATTTTTGCAGAGGAAATGTATATGGATTATAGCTCATATGGACTAAGGCAGGCTCATAGACCCTTGTATGCAAGCATTGATGACCAGTCAAGGATAATTGTTTTGAAAACCTGTCAGATTGTCAAAAGCAAAGTGAACGATGAAATATTGATTGAATCTTATATGTTTATGGAATCATTTCAATGAATCCAACTTCCAAGAATGATGGAAGTGATAAAATATGAGCTTCCTACAGGAAGCTTTTGAAATGATAGCTCCAATGTATTTAGATTTTCCAAGCTAAGTATGTAAGGAAGATATTGAAATTTGAAACATATTTGACATTGATGATGATAAATCTGCAACAACTCCTATTGAAATGGATATGAATTTATTGATTCTTAAAGACTGAAAGCTAGTGGATGCAACACTACACAGTAAATTGGCAGAAGTATTATTTATCTTATCTTATTTGATCAGATTCAAACTGTATTGTTGGTGGCATGATATTATGATTTATGGCTTTCCTCAATAGCTATTCATTGGAAGTCAGCAACATGGTTTTAAGTATGTGCACAAATATGACACTAAGCTTCTTGATCTGACACCCATTTATAAAGGATTTTGTGTTTCATGCCAAGACTAAGACGGTCATCATCCCTTATATCAGAGAGAAATAAAAAACCATGAATATTGACTTGATCTATTTCAGGTCTTAAATGCATAGTATTAGAAATCATCTTCACAACATGACTCATCTTTAGGCATTTCTCAGGGGGCACGAACACACATACCATTGAGATTCGAAGCATGCCCAAAATTTCCTCCTCGATGTTCTTGTACCTCATGAGCTCTAGATCAAATACCCCGACTGTCCATTCTTCCCTCACAACAAATTTAAACCACTTGGGAAGATCTATTCTTTCAGATCTAGTGTGTGTAGCTGAACAGGGGCTTTCCCAGTAAGAATCTCTAGGAGTAGCACTCCAAAACTATATACATTTTCTTTCTGAGATATATTTCTTGTCTCGGCCTATTCTAGAGCCCTGTATCCCACAGCTCTTGATGCAGTAGATGCAGGACTAATAATCACAACAAGACCAAAGTGTGAGATACAAGCATTTCCACTCTTATCAAACAAAACATTGGAAGACTTGATATCCCGTGATATTCCTAGGAGCCAGCTTGGGAGATTTACATGAGTGGTGAATGAAGGTCAAACCACAGGCTGCACCCAACTCTATCTTCATTCTAGTTGTCTAGTCAAGAGGAGTTCTCTCAAGACCACGATTGCCTACAACAGCACAACAGAGAAATTAATCTAAAATTGGTAAAAGAGGATCAATTTCCAGGCACAGTTCTATGATCCAAACTTACATCGGAGTTTCATTTGATGGCTTGATATAGGGCCAAAGATAAAAAACAAACTGAACATGTGATAACATTCAATATTCAAAATGGCATCAGACCCATTTTTCAGTGAAAGAAGAACAAACAATCATCTTCATGAAATATTTTCAATTATGAAAACCAACTTCCATTTTTTTATATCGAGAACATATAATAATCAATAAGGCAATGAGGGAGTACAACTAAAAATGGAAAAAGAAGCACGATGAACATACCATGCAGAAGGGAGTATAGACTTTCATTTTCCATATAATCATAAACAAGTAACTTCTCATCTCTTGCATAGTAATAAGTCTTTAAGCTCACTAGATTCAAACGCCGCAGCCTTCCTAAGAGTTCCATATGTTGTTCGAAATATCTTCTCCTTGGACCATGCACATCCTTCAACCTCTGCACAACAACAACGTTACCATCTTCCAACACAAATTTATATGCAGTTCCAAAGCTACCCTTCCCAAGCATTTCAGCGGAAGCATGAAGAATATCCTCCAACTCAAATTGTCGAGTTCCCTCAAATAAAACCTGTTTACCCCTCTCTGCAGCACTTGATTGCTGGGGATACGGGCTTGAAGAATAAACAATATTTGGTGTTTCTAATCTCCTTCCATGCTTCTCATCCATCATTTTCCCAGAGTACTTTCTCCATTAATAACAAAGTAAAACACATGCAATTAGCAATAACAATGCAAAATCTCCAACCACAATGATAATAAAAACACCTCTGCTTAATTTTTTTATGCTTTTCTTTGTACTCTATTCCATCTCAGGCTTTGAACTTGGAGTTGAGGGCACAATACTTGGATCTTTCATCACAGGGCTAGAATTCACAATGCCTCCTGGAGTGGTAGGATTACTGGTTATGCTCTTACAACTCGGCAAGGGATTTCCAAAAAGAAATAAATTCCTTTAAAATGCCAAATAAGGAAACTTGGACAAAGATCCAGGGATGGCCCCTATGAGTTGATTACTAGAAACATTAAAGTCTTGAAGACTGGTCATGTTCAAGGCTGTGGTAATACCAGAAAATAGATTGGTTTCTAGTCTCAAAGTGAGAAAATGGATAAGAAAATTCAAAGAAAATGGTATCTCACCAGTTAAATTATTATTTGAAACATCCAATCTCCAGAGTTGATCTAATAGTGAAACAGATGAAGGCAGTGGACCATAGAATTTGTTGTCCGAGAGAAACAATAATTTAATTCTTCTCCACTTTGATAAGTCGGGTAGGGTGCCATTTAAAGAATTCCCCTTCCTAAGAGTTCCATATGTTGTTCGAAATCTCTTCTCCCTGGACCATGCACATCCTTCAACCTCTTCACAACAACAACGTTAGCATCTTCCAACACAACTTTATATGCAATTCCAAAGCTACCCTTCCCAAGAATTTCAACGAAAGCACGGAGAAGATCCTCCAACGCAAATTGTCGAGTTCCCTCAAAGAAAACTAGTTTACCCCTCTCTGCAGCACTTGATTGCTGGGGATACAGGCTTGAAGAACAAACAATATTTTTTGTTTCTAATCTCCTTCCATGCTTCTCATCCATCATTTTTTGAAAGTAATTTCTCCATTAATAACAAAGTAAAACACACGCAATTAGCAATACCAATGCAAAATATCCAACCACAATGATAATAAAAACACCCTTGCTTAATTTTTTTATGCTTTTATTTGTACTTTGTGCCATCTTAGGCTTTGAACTTGGAGTTGAGGGCACAATACTTGGATCCTGCGTCACAGGGCTAGAATTCACAATGCCTCCTAGAGTGGTAGGATTATTTATTATGCTCTTACAACTTGGCAAGGGATTGCCACAAAGAAATAAATTCCTTTAAAATGATGAATAAGGACACTTGGACAAAGATCCAAGGATTGCCCCTGTGAGCTGATTACCAGAAAAATTAAAATCTTGAAGACTGGTCATGTTCAAGGCTGTGATAGTACCAAAAAATAGATTGGTTTCCAGTCTGAGAGTGAGCAAATGGTTAAGAAAATTCAAAGGCAATGGTATCTCACCAGTTAAATTATTGTTTGAAACATCCAATCTCCAGAGCTGATCTAACAGTGAAACAGATGAAGGCAGTGGACCACAGACTTGGTTTTATGAGAGAAACAATAATTTAATGCTTCTCCACTTTGATAGGTCGGGTAGGGTGCCATTTAACGAATTCCCCTTGAGGCTTAAGACGATAAATTGGTCTAAATCAGTTAAGGATTCTATGAGACCAGTGAGGTCAAGGCTCTGCAGCACAAGCCGAATAACCCTATTGTTTAAACAGATGACATCGATCCATTTTCCTATGCATGGTTCCCTATTTTTCCAAGAGCGAAGTTTGTTGTTTGAATCAGCTGAAGCCTTGAATACCATCAATGCATCATAGTCACTTTTTTGAATGGGAAGTTCACAATTTTGACTAGGCTTATTCCCTCGTTTGAAATATATACATTCTTCAAAGACCATTACACTTAAGAAAGTGTATATCATTTTGTGGCACCTGACCTGTGCACGTAATAGGTAGACCTGTTTACTTGAACTCACGTATGATATTTATCCAACATGTTTGGACAAAATATCACCTATGGCATCAACTAAAATTGTTTACTCGATTAGCATGGTCACACTTGAACGAGGTCTTAACATCAACCATTGTGTCCCACAATCATATATTGTGCTGGAGGTGAGGCATCCTGCACATATGGACTCAACAATCAACATATTTTAAACTATACTGTGTGGACCTACCAGGGTAAGTGACTAATGAGGACTTCCCAAACCATGGTGAGACTGTGGGTGCTTAATAAGCATGGAGCTATGATAGAACTATGAGCCTCAACAACTCAATAAAAAGTTGTGGAAATGGTGTTTAGCAATCTGAAAATCCTAGATTAGTATCAATTTTAGATTTTTTCCTTGCAGTGATAATGACACCAATTCAAACCTATTGTTACTAGCAAGGATAGTGTTATAAAGTTGTTAGCTAAACGAATTACAATAGTGATAATGGGGCAAGAAAGGTATACTTTGATAACTTTCAGGCTTTGTCATTGCAGTGTAGGATGAGAAATGGAATTAGAATGAGCATTTAGATAATTAACTCATTCTATAAGAAGAAAGTAACACAACATAATTTCCCTTACAAAACAGATCATAAATTGATTTATGAATTCTGTTTATAACTCTTTAGAACAATCAATGAAAGCATAAGATATGAAATGGAATTGAGAAGGCATTCGATGAAATGAAACACAAAGGAGATACAATGCTATAAAGTCATACCACATGAATCCCAAAATTCTTACTGCAACTGCCTCTGTATTATAAAAAAAAAAATCTCCAAGTACAATAGCTCTCCTATGATATATCCAATATCCAACCCCCCTCTATTACAAAAAAAATTCTTTTTTATAGGCCAAATTACAAGGGTCTATTTTTCCAAAACAATAAATGTATTTTTGCAAAAGTAAAAATAAAAATGATATCAAGGTGGCCAAAATATAAATACTTGCAAAAAGACTCTGATGGCACATTTTTTGAGCTACAAACTCTGATTTATATGTCCAATTTGAAAAATAGGAAATCCAACTACCACAAAAACATTCAAAATCAAATGCACTTCATGTGTTAGCCATTGCTCTGGTGCAAATTTGTTGACTTGACTGAACAGAAACCATCCTGATTGAACCCTGTGCCATTAGATCCTTGATATCCTTTCTAGAAAGCGAACCATTAATCTAAAAATTCAAGGAAAACATTAACATTAGTGAGAAGAACCACATACATTTCTTCAAAAAATATTCATAAAAAAGGAACTAATTCTTCTTGCTTTTCATGATTAAATGGACCAACTTCAGAAGAACCACAGTAGAAGGCATCCAACATAAGTGTTGAGGTAAGGGATGCCATTATATTCAAAATGTATATATGTGTTGAGGTAAGGGATGCCATTATATTCAAAATGTATATATGTGTTGAGGTAAGGGGTACATATAGCTATATAGGTATGTAATTATATTGTTTTTATGGAAGAAATACAAAATTAATGTTTGAATGAAACACAACTACAAAAAGATAAATGGCTAGTGAAAGAAACCTATACCAAAAAGTAGGTAGCAAAAAAAGGTTGAATTATCTCGAACATTCACCATTTGAAGTACTCACTATACCTAAAGCCAGAAAGTACAAAATTAACATCAGATTCATACAAACAAATCAACAAAAATATAACCAAAAACTATTTATAAATAATCCAACATATGGAAATACATAAGGAAAGTGAAAGTAGAATGTTTTGAAAATTAACCTTGTTCAAATTTTTCACAAAATATGAAAAAAAATTGTAATCACTTTCTTCTAATTTGTATGTATCATTCTTAGCATTGTACGATAATTTTGCAATTTCTATAACAGATTCATGTTTTACAAAAGCATGATCAGTCAAATCATTCTTATACATGCGCTGCCCCTTTATTCTATTATACCAACATAATTGAAGCTCGATGCCTTGTAATCTATCCAAAAGGTCAATGTCATTATGGTAATCAAACACCCTATTACCATCCTTCTTCCTTATTCTTTGAACCCTTCCAATGTACCACATTCCACAAGAAACACCTTGTTTTGTGCTTCGAGGAACACCTTTCCTTGCAGTACGTTCAGTGGGAGAAATTGAGTTATTTTCAAACAACACCCCACAATCTGATCCAATTCCAAAGCCAATTGAAACACTCTTTTGTCGAGTATTCCCATCTCGCCTAAATTAGACCTCACTTCTCACTTTTGTCAACCTATATTTGGATAGTGTTGGATTTCCATTCAACTGACTGACGAAACATGCTTTGAACATATCCTTACCATCAAGATTCACCACTAGTTTTATAGTTTTTCTTACATTTTCATCAGTGGAATCTAAAATTTCATCCAAATCGTGTCTCCACTCACTTTCCATTATTTGAAATTCACTTTCACTGTGTACCAATGAAGATGAAGATTGAAATATAGAATTGGAACATCTCGGTGGAGAGTCATCAACTACTTCATCCACAATTTGGAATGTTGGATAATATTTATCCTCTGTCCATGGTTTAACCCACCAAGAACATTGAGCATAATTTTCTGGTTTCATTCCAAGAGTTGATAAAATGTCTTGTGCATCCCTCAATCCATTCTTAAGGGCTTCTACAATTTAAGCATCTGTGGATATTGAATCATATTGCGACAATATGTCAATGTTTTGTATTGTTTCTTGGTGCAATTTATTCCAAATGTTTTCTTGCTTCTTATGGGATTTATTAAAATGAAGCCCTTGGGAATTTGATTCTTCTTCAACAACTCTATTAAGGGTTCCAACAGCATGAAGCAAGTCAGTGAAATCATAGGCCCTCTCCACTTCAACCATCCCACCAACTTTGCTAAAGAATTTTTGACATACATCTGACCCAGTCAAGTGCAAAACACATGGCAAGTTAGAGTATTGATCTTGAAACAATCTCATCAACAAAATTGAAAAATGACAAGAAATTCTCACATCTTGATATTCCTTTTTTATTATGAAATTTATGTTGACATTAGTATGAGATTGTTTTTGTACCCAACATAACCATAATGCGAAGAAATGATGAACTCGTGAAGCATTTCTCACTCTTTCCCAGAGGCTCAAACTATGAGACATAAATATGTCAATGTAGTCAGCAACAATCATTAGGTAAATCTCTGTAGCTATTGTCCTCTCTAACTTTCCACTTGGTGTACTTCTCAACTATTTCAAACACCTCTGAACATGCCTTGAAGCAATGCATTGTGGGGAACCCCAATTTTTTCGATCCATCCTCTCTATATCTTCACACTTAAGCTTTTTATCATCAACTTTAAAAGTATGATAAACCATTCTGACATGGCCAAAACTTATGTACTCATTTCCTAAAACCAATTCTCGTCGACTGCTAAACAAAGGATTCACTATCTTTTTGCCGTTGTGGATGTAATATTGGTCATGCAATCCTGTTACATTGCCACCATTGTACAACCCAGTTAGCCTCCACCCTTCCCAAGGAATTTGATATCGAAGACCTGATGTTGAAGAATAATCCTTCAACATAATTTGTCTTCTTCTTCTATCCCCATCCAAGGAATGACCAACAATAGGTCACAAATTCTTTTCTACGTGTTTCTTCCACATAAATTCTACCTTTTCCCATTGTTGATAAACAAAATTTGCATTGAATTTATTTCATGTCGGATGAAAAACCACAACCAAACGAGGAATTTTTTCATGTAAAGGGTTTGCAATAATAACACGTGCATAGTGTCCAATAACATTGTTTTTAAAATAATTTGTTATAATCTCATAGCCTGCATCTCCCTCACTAGCTGTCACCAAGAAATGTGATTGGCATTGATGTTCTTCTTTAAAACCACAAAAACCCACCAATGTATCACTTTTTTCTACCCACCTAACATATTTTTTCACAATTGTTTCATCTTCTGCAAGGCATATGGGAATTGGTCCATATATACCATGTTTGGCTTTATAAGAAGCATATTTTTTTCCAAATTCCTCAAAAATGTGTTCGTGCTCCCCTGGAATATATGTCAATGACTTTCTAACTTGCCTTAAATTTGTAGATATTGAAGGAACATCCATATTCAAGCTAATAAAGTTATGTCATCTAGGACCTCCCCATAACTTGATCATCTCATAAAGGGATTTTGTGGATGTACTATAGCTTCTCCCTGCTTTTTCATGAATCAAGTTATGAAATATATCCTTGAAAAATTCCCAAACTGCATCTTTACCTTGTAATTTTCCTTGCTTATGTGCCTCACAAACATCCTTACAAAACCTAAAGACATCCTTCCTTTATGTCGATTCAAACAACTTTTCCTTTAGAGATCTCATTCTAATAGAGAGTGTAGTAACCTTTGTCATCTCCCACAAAAGAGCTCGCATTGTTGATCTATGGTTAGCATTTGTAACCCTTGTAGCATTCTTCAATTCATTTTGAGTCAAATAGTCCAATCTTCTACCTTTTATTGTATCTCGTTCACTTCTTTTATTGGTGCAACTTGATTCACGATATAATTGCAACCTGAAGTCATTACATTCTGGAACCAAGTTACAAAATCTACATGTTAATGAATCAAAAGGGGTCCCTGTTCCAGAACCCCTCTGGCAATGAATATTCCTATATGTACCATCAATACAAATTTCAATACCCTCATAACATAGCATGATCTTGGTATGCTTCTCTATGGCCCATAATTTTCCACCCCTTTGATCATCCATTAGGACCTTTGTTTCCAATCTCTCCCCATTTCTATCAATATAAGGATACCAATACCCCCAACATTGTAGTAACAAGGGATAAAATTGACCTATAATAAGATGACAACACAATAAATAAATAAATAAATAATTAGAAGTATGATAAATAAAATAATATACAAATTCATATTCAAGTTTAGTCTAAACTATTAATTAACCACTAATTAACACACTTGAAGTAGGAGTTGCACTTGTAGAACCCCTATGTAATACTGATGGTGATGATGGCACTAATAACCTAGGCAAACTTTGTTGGGACTTATCATTGGTAGGCTTCTTAAGTCTCCCAACTATGCCACTCCTCAGTCCAATCTCCTGATGTGAAGCCTCATTTGTAGTAGTAGTAGTGTGCTTCTTTGATTTCATGTGTTCGTTTAGAGAACTAACAATATTACCACTTGTCAGAACTAAACAAAACCATTTATTCCATCGTGTACATTCGACTCTCACTTTTTTCATGTCCTTATAGTCTGCAAGTGTTGCTTCCACCACCTTGAACAAATTAGGCTCTTGTGTCTTATTGAAATCATCTAGAAGTTTGATTGCTTGATCAATATGAAATCAATCTCCAACCACCGTTGTTTTTTGCACTTTGTTACATAAAGGAATTTCACTACCACTTGGCATTGAAAGGCGTTGTTGATGGGAAGTTGTTTTCATATGATGGTTTTTTAAGTTGCGCATTGTTTGCGCTACCAAGGATACATCACCTGTTCCATAATCAATGCCACAAATTTCACAATGGATATTTATTTTAGATTCTCCCTTTTCTGAATATACTTTGAGATTAAGTTTCTCATTGAAAAACTCTTCCATTAAACTTTTCACTTTTTTTTCCCAAGATGCCAATACAAAAGGATAAAAAATTGTGGCTTATTCCATTGACAAAGGCATATTTTCAACTCTTGGTTGTTTATGCATAGGTTCCTTCACATCCTCTCCAATGTTTTCAAAGATTGGTATTGCTTCCACTGCATTTGAACCCCTTGTTTCCACATCAAATGTGCCTAGTTTCCTCTTGATGCCTAAAAGTGTTGTATAAACTTTCCATTTCTTCTCTTACTTTGGATTTAGAGCTACTCCATCCTGGATAAAATCAAAATGGTATTCAATGATTCCATCATCCACAATTTCATCACGAATTTCAGCAAATGTACAAGCTTCTCGACACCTAACAATGCCAATGACAGGTTTCTCTTCATCAATAGTAATTTTATAAGACAAGTCCTTCTGTTTTTGCACACAAATAAATGAAAAAGTAAGTAAAATTCCACAAAAATATTGGTTTATTATGAAAAAAAGAGCAAGGAAGCAAGGTATGCACTTTCAATTCAAATCTCCAAAAAACGAGAATAACTCTTACTATTGTGATGAAACACTTTGATTCAAAATGTACTATCGATGGATTCCTCAAATGGAACTAAAACCAGAAATAAAATAGAGTACTAAAATAGATTTGAGAGTTGATTTATTGAGTCAAACATTGACAAACTTATAAGCAAGCTTAGGCCCTAAATCTGCCTCAATTTTGGCCTTATTTACATCATTTTTTGTGTCCTAAAGAGGTCAAAACCGTGTCAAAACCAAAACATCGTAGCTTTTACTGTTCGTTGGTATGAAATGGATTCTAAAGTTTTGAATTCTTCGAGACTCTGCTCATCTAGGTCTTGGCTCTTAGTTTCCCACTTTTGATTTTTCTTTCATATATAAGGAAATTCTTCGTATTTTACTGATTGAGAATAAAAGAAATAGAAAGGAAAGATACAAATATTAAGTGCTCATTTATGCATGTAGTGACATGAAGTAAATTGTTAAGTTGAATTAGCTTTTACATTCCTCAATAATCCTTACGCTTGTGTACCATATTGACTTGGCACAACCACTTTGTACTGACAATGGATATACTATCTTTAGTCCTTCCAACATACTTTTGTGGTTTATTCTTGGACATTAATAAAATGTATTATCTCTCTTATCTATATCACATTTATAATAGTAAGTTTGATTTTCTGAATCAATACCTAACATAGCACAATGAAAATACCTAACATATCACAATGCAAATGATTGCATATAAAAATATTCATTACCTAATCCAACATAATCCAAATTATTGGATATAAGAATGTCTATTACATGTTTATCCTTTAGTATGTTGTGTCCTCGAAGCAAATAATCAAAACTTTAATGTCAAATCTTGTGGTGTGCAATTCATTATGTACATTACTTGAAATTATGAAGTAATAATTACAACATCTTATCACCACTACGGCGGTATGACATTAAATTCTGAGAATTATGTCCAAAATCAAATTATTCCTCTATTTCCTGGCATATGAGATGTTATATATCTATGTCATATAAATCTCCAAAGGAGTGAGTTTGAATGCACCTTAGACACTCCTTAATGTAAACTCTAATCTCTGTTGGCTCAATGATCATGTGCATTACAACTTTGTCCGTGCGTTAGAAAATCTAATAGTTTTTCTTTAGCAAAGCATAGAACAGGTTCCATAACATTTAGCATTGTACAGAAAGTTGAATGAGTAGCCAAGCATATTAAATGCACACTGTTAATAGAAATATAGCATTCAATGTCAAAATACTGGAAGTATAAAAAGATACTTCAACAGTTACAAAATTTTTTGAATTCAATAATAATAGTGACGATACATTTCAGTGGGTAGTGTACATATTCAACATTTTCTGAATACTGAGCATATTCACATTTCATTAAAAAATTACCTGCCATGAAAGAACTTCTTCTATTTGAAGAAGAAATTTTGAAAGCTTACAATGCACAATAAAGTATACCCTAATATAGGTAGTGATTTTGACACATATAATTTGGACAGAGGCAATTTCTTAATTAACAATAGTTTCATATTTTCCAAGGATACAATTAGGGAAGCATCAATATATAAATGATAGTTTTGTAATTTTGAAGTATATTATTCATGTTTTGAATGTGTTTATGATATTTAATAAATATGGATTGAATTTTCTCATAACATTACTGTAATAAAATATTTCAATGCCCAAAGAATTATTGTCAATATTGTTGGGCACTAGGCTAGTTCCATGCCAACAATTTTCCTATTTGAATCCCCCTAAATAATGAATTCTAGTATACACTGACAGTTTTACTAGGGATTCCATCCACAAATGTGGACAAGAACCCTTAAGGTTTCCCCACAAGGTTATCCTTGAAAAGAAAAAGAAGGCTAGTTGCTTTTCCTAAGGACAGAAAGATTGAAGGACAACACAGTGTTGTTAAGGGCTCGATGATATTGCAGGTAAAATGCACTCTGCAAGGCTAGTTTACAGGAAGACAGACTTGTTAGTTTTCATTAAGATCACATCCTACATATCCTTTCCAACTTGGAAACGAGGGGAGATGCTAGCTCTCCTTGTTTTAGGATGGTGGATCCCGTGTGACCACTCTGTGACTCCTAGATATCACAATCTTCATATGCATTTTGCTATTTAGAAAATGTTGTAACCTAGAAAGATCACTCTGCAAGGATATTTTACAGGGAAACAGGCATGTAGATGGCATTATGATCACATCCTACATATCCTTTCCAACTTCAAAATGAAGGGGAGATACTAGACTTGTTAACTTGTCTCTACTCATCCTTGCCTCAATTAGAACTGAAACTCCCACTCATTTTAACTAAATTTATAACTGACAATTGATTTGTATTCAAACTAAATGAATACTCAACACTGGTCCTCCAACTCTACGCATGGATTCTCCAACTCCATGAACTCGTCCATGGTCAAGGGAAAGACAAACTTGGTCTTTCTGGCTAAGACACAAGCCAGAGAATAACTTCTCTCACTACAATATTCAACATTTTCTAAATGCTGAGCATATTCACATTTCATTAAAAAATTACCTACCAGGAAAGCACTCATTCTATTTGAAGCAGAAATTTTGAAAGCTTACAATGCACAATAAAGTATATCCTAATATAGGTAGTGATTTTGACGCATATAATTTGGACAGAGGCAATTTCTTAATTAACAATAGTTTCATATTTTCCTAATGATATAATTTGGGCAGCATCAATATATAAATAATAGATTTTTAATTTTGAAGTATATTATTCATGTTTTGAATGTGTTTATGATATTTAATAAATATGGATTGAATTTTTTCATAACATTACTATAATAAAATATTTCAATGCCCAAAGAATTATTGTCAATATTGTTGGGCACTAGGCTAGTTCCATGCCAACAGTTTTCCTATTTGAATCCCCCTAAATAACGAATTATGGTATACACTGACAGTTTTACTAGGGATTCCATCCACAAATGTGGACAAGAACCCCTAAGGTTTCCCCACAAGGTTATCCTTGAAAAGAAAAAGAAGGCTAGTTGCTTTTCCTAAGGAAAAAAAGATTGAAGGACAACACAGTGTTGTTAAGGGCTCGATGATATCGCAGGTAAAATGCACTCTGCAAGGCTAGTCTACAGGAAGACAGACTTGTTAGTTTTCATTAAGATCACATCCTACATATCCTTTCCAACTTGGAAACGAGGGGAGATACTAGATCTCCTTGTTTTAGGATGGTGGATCCTGTGTGACCACTCCGTGACTCCTAGATATCACAATCTTCATATGCATTTTGCTGTTCAGAAAATGCTGTAACCTAGAAATATCACTCTGCAAGGATATTTTACAGGGAAACAGGCATGTAGATGGCATTATGATCACATCCTACATATCCTTTCCAACTTCAAAATGAAGGGGAGATACTAGACTTGTTAACTTGTCTCTACTCATCCTTGCCTCAATTAGAACTGAAACTCCCACTCGTTTTAACTAAATTTATAACTGCCAATCGATGTGTATTCAAACTAAAGGAATACTCAACACTGGTCCTCCAACTCTACGCATGGATTCTCCAACTCCATGAACTCGTCCATGGTCAAGGGAAAGACAAACTTGGTCTTTCTGGCTAAGACACAAGCCAGAGAATAACTTCTCTCACTACATTATTCAACATTTTCTGAATGCTGAGCATATTCACATTTCATTAAAAAATTACCTGCCATGAAAGGACTCGTTCTATTTGAAGCAGAAATTTTGAAAGCTTACAATGCACAATAACGTATATCCTAATATAGGTAGTGATTTTGATGCATATAATTTGGATAAAAGCAATTTCTTAATTAACAATAGTTTCATATTTTCCAAAGGATATAATTTTTGCATCATCAATATATAAATCATAGTTTTGTAATTTTGAAGTATATTATTCATGTCTTGAATGTTTTTATTATATTTAATAAATATGGATTGAATTTTTTCATAACGTTACCGTAATAAAATATTTCAATGCCCAAAGAATTATTGTCAATATTGTTGGGCATTAGGCTAGTTCCATGCCAACAGTTGTCCTATTTGAATCCCCCTAAATAATGCATTCTGGTATACACTGACAGGTTTGTTAGGGATGCCATCCAACAATGTGGAAAATCATCCCGAAGGTTTCCCCACAAGGTTATCCTTGAAAAGAAAAAGAAGGCTAGTTTCTTTTCCTAAGGATAGAAAGATTGAAGGACAACACAGTGTTGTTAAGGGCTCAATGATATTGCACGTAAAATGCACTCTGCAAGGATAGTTTACAGGAAGACAGGCATGTTAGTTTTCATTAAGATCACATCTTACATATCCTTTCCAACTTGGAAACGAAGGGGAGATACTAGCTCTCCTTGTTTTAGGACGGTCGATCCTATGTGACCACTCTGTGACTCCTAGATATCACAATCTTCATATGCATTTTGCTGTTTAGAAATGTTGTAACCTAGAAATATCACTCTACAAGGATATTTTACAGGGAAACATACACATTATTTGGCATTATGATCACATCCTACATATCCTTTCCAACTTCAAACGAAGGGGAGATACTAACTCTTCTTGTTTTAAGATGGTGGATCCTATGTGACCACTCCGTGACTCCTAGATATCACAATATTCACATGCATTTTGTTGTTTAGAAAAGATGTAACCTAGAAAGATCAGAGATTACTGCAATTTAATATTGAAAATAATATTTGAGAATTGCACAGCTCAGTTGCAGATATGTTAAAATCACCAATTTTAGGTTACTGGTGATAGAGTTGCAATAATAAAGGGGCACTGCAAGGTTTGGTTGTGGGCCCGCAAGTTGGACATATCTTGGGTCAATTTTGAAAGGACTTTGAAGGAGAAACCTCAGTTTTGCTTCATCCTAGAACTCTATCTATCATGGAGAACAATAGTACTAAAAAATTATAGAATAAGCCAGCGATGAAGGTTTTAACTATTTTATTTACAGATGTTAAATTGATTACATTCAATGTTTTAATATAATTGCACATTGTGTGATTGAGAGATTTGACATATACTCTATTCTATACCCTGCAGTCTACAAAAATAAATTTTGACAATTGCTTACAGTGGACACATTTGGTAGCTGCAAGATTAAGAGGCATCGTCCTCTCTGCAAATGATGCTTCAACAACCAACAATATATTGTCAGATCATGTTGCAAAAAGTCGGGAGATTGTTGTGACTATTGTTAATAATAGTAGAGAAATGAAGGACAACCAGCTTGAAGAAGGAGAAATCCCCTTCGACCAGGACCACGAATCTAACTGTAACCCCGATGTTGCATTTTCCTACATTGTAACTACCCACGATGTTCTTTTCTAACTGCACTACAAAGTGATGAAAAGGGCCATAGTTTAATTGTTGCATTCCATTCAAAGGCTGCATGCTGAAATCACAATGCCTGCGTTAATAATAAAAGGTCGAAGACAAGCCTTGGAATAGTTCCCAGGTCTTTAAATACCATCTTCATATCTAACATCTATGTCAATGGTTTTATTGTTGCTCAATCTGAAAGTACAAGTTCTCTTCTTGCTAGACCTGAGATATTGTTTTTTCGGGGTTGATGCAGGATGCTAAACTACATAATGTTCTGGGTCACTGTCAAAATGAATTCGAGGGTGAAATTTCAGCTGAGAATTTTGGTGAGTAGAAGGATGTGGCATCAGCAATGTGTTGGTTTAATAACAATTCCTCTTTGTCATTTTCCCTCCATGTTGGCAACATTGTAGTGTTCATGTAGAAACATAGACAATGGCCAACAAATATATACACCATTTTGAAATGAGATAATGGCTGTTATTTTTGGTCCTTTTAAAACTATCTTTGGGTTTTTTGTCATAATTATTTGGCATACAAAATAGACTATCAGTGCATTCTTAAGCTAACACATTTTCTTCTCAAACAACAATTTATTTATCTAAATTGACAAGTTTCTTGTTATATCCTTGTAACTCAAAAGTTTCTTTTAGTAACTGAATTCAGTACTAGGCATGTAATCCTAGTCCTTGTTCCAAATGATAACTAGGTTTATGATCTTCCATGGAAAATCATTATGGATTTCAGTGCAATAGAAGAATGAATTCATGCCTTAAGCACATTAATTTCTTTCAATTGAGTTGTTTGGATGCACTTCTATACTTGATAATGCAAATGAAGTTAGAACAAATAATCAGATGGTACCATTGAAGATTAAGGGAAAAAAAAAACAATATCCTTAATCTTAAATATCTGAGAAAAAAACCTACTATGAATTGTGACTATGGACATTCTTCAGATGGTTTAAGGAGGAAACTAATCACCTGTTTCTAAATTTCTTTGCACAAGATGGCAAGTTGCTCTAATTCTAAGTCGATCTGCTCGAATCCTTAGTAGATCTCTTGCTGAGTCGTTCTCGTCCTCTTGATGAGTCGATCTTCAGGTTGAAAAACTCTCCTCCCACTCTCCTCCGTATGATTTCGTATGCATTTCCCTAACTCACTTAGGGACCAACCCCCTCTCACGGAGCAACCCTCTCCTCTACGTGATATTTCCCTAAACCTCTCATAGACCAACCCTCTCCTCTGCGCGATATTTCCTTAACACTCTCACATACCAATTGAAGCAATCACAACTAAGAACTCAGAATCATGTTTACCTCCCTAACCCCGCTCCTCCAGTCCAAGCCAATCCTCCACCTGATATTTCCTAGCTAGGGCCAACGTCAAGTCCATATTGAAGCTTTCTCCATGTGATGGTGAAATGGCTCATGGATGTCTGTTCCTGATGGTGAAATTGATGGTGAAATGGCTCATGAATGTCTGCTCTGCTCCTGATGGTTGATGGGGACCCTAGACTAGTCGAACCAAAACTCCAAGAAAAACTCAAAATCGCATCTACCTCTCCTCTCGTGCTCCTCTACACTCTTTGCCTTTCGTCTGCTCCTAATGGTGAAATGGCTCATTAATGTCTGCTCTGCTCCGAACCCTACACCAGTCGAACCAAAACTCCAACCAAAACTCAAAATTTCATTTACCTCTCCTCCCATGCTCCTTCGAGCTCTTGGCCTTCCCACCTTCCCACGACCTTCCTAACCCCGCTTGGCCAAAAAAAAAAAAAAAAAAAATCAAAATATTTATATTTTTATATAATAAATAAAACATCACCATACATCGATGCATTGTCGATGAAGGAGTATCCACATGTATCATGTCCAAATTAGTTTGGAAAATGTTAGGATCACCTGAATTAAAACCATCTGACATCATTCTTAAATAATATGATGGGCACCCATCAGCCTGCATCGGTCTGTATCAAAATGTCCCAATAAACCTGGTCGAAAAAACAGTCCTTATAAATAATGAGGTCATAGATGCACAAGTAGACTACAATATACTCCTCGAGCGGAGTTATATGTACACCATGACTGCAGTCACATCCTCTATCTTTAGGGTAATGATGTTTCCCCACGATGTTCGGATCATCACCATCGAACAACTTACATACTACGACAAGAAACCCATGACCACTCTCAATGTCATACTACCATATGTAGACACAACCATAGAACCACTCACAAGTTATACATAATTCGGCCCAGACCAGTTCAAACCATCATCCATCCTAGGGTCACTCCTAGGAGATCCCCCTATTATACTAGAGGGAGTCCCAGAGAGCATGGAAGCACCAGTGTGCATGATGCTCTCATCAAACACCGAAACCAGACCAGACATAGAAACCAATGGTACGGATGTCGAAGCCACTGGAAAGACATTCATACCATATGCGATTTCATAAAGCCCGTTTTTATATCCCCAACCTAGTTTTGTATCAAAACAAGTCATGGTGACTATGAAATTGCCGAATATTGATTTTGCAATAACCGTGTGGTATTTTGTCCCCCCATCCATGCTGGGAAGTCCAGGCATCACCTCTACGGGAATAACCCCTATTGCCCCTCAAGAGGTTATAGAAGTTAAAGAAACTCTTGTAGCAGTGCTAACTAACATAACCAAGAAGAATAACAAAAAAATAGAAAAAATTTCAAACCCCCAAGTTGCCTAGGGCATTACAACCTTACGCATTTCGCGATATCGTAGGTCATCCTACTAATATTTTCCCAGAGTTAGAAGAATTGAAACCCCTTCTACACACCAAAAGAAATTTCATGACCTTGAATTCCCATAAAAAGGAACACGCCATGAAAAAACAAGGGAAAGCATTACGCACCAATCATGCATCCACCATATGTGACCATTATGGTCATTATACCCATCACTGCCCAGAGATGTCGCAATATAGGGATGCCTTGCAAGCCCTAGTATAATCTTACCAGGAGGACCCCTCAGCACCACCCATGCAAATGGACAAGATAGAACCCAAAAGCATAATGTAGATATGAGAGTAGCCTACATCTTTCTCATATACAGTCGCCCATCGGCCTAGAGATGATAAACAGAGACCATACCACATGTCCCAGTTTGCACACTATGTGACAAGCCTAATCACTTAATCACATAGTGCTCTGAGTTAAGGGTGTTTAACCATTGTTATCAAATCCTGCAAGTTTCCCAACGCAACTTATTTCGGCATAGGTGACATACGTGTCATATTTTTCAAAACAACCACCACGTGTGTTTTTTTCCCTATATCTATTGATTCTAGTCTATGTTGGATTTCATGTAGTGCTTCATTGCTGAAAACCCCAACTTAGCCGACTTGGACACATAATCCCAAAACAATAGTAAAACTCAAAGGAAAAAAGAAACAACAACCATATTGTATGTGTCAGAGGAGAGACGGTCACCTAAACGACCACCTCTTCCCTGTAATCATCCTCAAGCTCCAGTCTAGCTCTACGCACTTTGCGATGAATGAGATCACTTCATCGCTGACTCTGCAGCTCTAGAGTTATTTCAAATATGGTACCCGGTCAGCCATGTGTACTATTATGGGCTACGAGAAATCCAATATTAGTGATGAGTGTGTTCAGATAACCACCTAGTTCGTCATTGTCCGTAGATCCCCCGCTTATGTTCGATGTTAAATTGTTTATGCTAGGACATAACCCGTATTGCTGCAAAAGACAGATCAAATTTAGACTTAGTGGAAAGTACGACAACCCAAGAGAAGAAGGCAACCAGGTGCATCCTCTTCATATCAAAATAAAAATGGCCGATAAGGGGGCATATTCCCACCCCCAACCACCCTCCACACTAAATCCTAGCCTACACATTGTGTGACAAACGCAATAAATTGATCACTCAGTGCCTAGATTTACTATCATTTCGCAAATGGTACCCAGTCAATCAAGTGGTCCAAAGGGAGTGGAAAACCAAAGAGAAACAGTCTTGTCTTATTTTCAAAGACAACCACCACACTCTACATTGTCCTTACATCCCACGATTTCAACAGGTGTTAAACATCATATGCTCATTGGTCACTAAATATCTGGATGTAATTGGTTTCGAACCTAGGCAGGCAGGTGCAATGTGGCCTCCCCCTCATCATCACCAAAGCCCTATGAAAGCTAAGGTGACCAATCCTCTTAGCAGGGCACGAAAATAGCTAATAATACCATGTGGTCTATGTGATAGAAAGGACCACATGGTCAATCACTATCAGGAACTCAAGAAACTCACTGAAAATCTTCACATAGTCACAACCATACCACATATCCATCTTTATAATCAAGAGAAGATCACATGCTATTACTACATGATATTCTCGCCATTTTCTGCACACTACGAATTGTGAATACCTCCCAAGGTTACGAGTGGCAAGAGCGGCATTGAGTCAGGACTCCCCAAAGGAGCCACACCACCCAAGAATGAAGACTTGGAGGTGGAAAAATCACAAAAATGCACCAATGCCAAACCATATCCAAGCATTCACATCTAGCATGGAGAGTAGTGTTGGTTTTCACACCATCTACTCATAAGGTACCTTTACTCCATGCACCATTCTCACAAGCCACAATCATGAAATGGAGATATGCCCCATGCTGAAAAACTTTCGTCACCTCTGCGTTCAACACAATATTCAAGTAAAGGAATATGTGTGTACCCCTAATACACCACCAAGACAACATGAATCTCCTCTGGCTAAAATCAAAACAAACATTGCAGAAATTTTATCACATCTCAACGGTACATGCTTACTAAACCCCGTCAATGGGCTCTACCTAAAAATATTCCACCCATAAGGGAGAAAGCTGCCAAAACACAATCATGTATTCCCTCTCTTTTTTCTTTGAATTCAATTTATTTCAAATATATTTGTATGTACAAGATGGTTTTACTTGGGGTATCAACTGTAGGTAATTGCAGGCACTCCATATCGTTTCACACCCTAGAAAACAAAGGTACAAGAACACGTATCATTCTACCCCCATCATTATAGGATTCCCAAGAATTTTTGCATATATTGACATCATTTATTAACAGAATCAAATTATAGGTTTCATTCACCCGACCATGTTTATCATCACCCCACCTTGCACATGATAAGCACCCTTGTAGGTCGGTAGAACCTCACCCTCCATGGCATCCATCACTCATGTAGACCATACACCATTAGTCTGGAGTCATGGCCAAAAAACGCCAAGCCTGTGAAGCACTTCATGTTCATTCATCCATCATACATCAAGTCAAATTTTACCCATTTCATGTTAAACCCCTTTCCCAGGCTACCATTCTCACAATTGGATCAGAAAAATGCACCATTGTGTTTTACATTTGGCCTAGCACACCCCGATCAACATAGCCCACCTGCAACATGTTTTCATCCACCTCATCAAACCAACACTGAGACCAGCCAATAGGGTTCCCACCCTCAACAAAACACACTCCTCACACCATAGTGAAGGATCATTAATGTTTATGGGACACCTGTCTCCATGCTTGTACATCCAAACTCATTTTATATTCTTTTGGAAAGTATACAAATATTTTTTAGGAGAGCACTCCCACCCATCTATTTACATTTCTCACCTGGTAGCAGTCCCTATACACGCTTGGTCAGATCTGCACATTCTTTACCACACCCAACCATGAAAATAATAGCAACCATACACCTACCATGGATGTCCCGACTCCAAGGATTTCCTCATCAAAAAAAATTATTACTAACGCCACTCCTGTTTACATCCGACCTTGGGCCACTTAACTACGATCATCAATTATAGACATTTCTTGTCACCATGCCTAGTTAACCCATCATCACACCTTGCTACAACAAAAACCCTTGTCCCTTGCATCAGTACTCATTTTGATCGATTGATGCTTCCTTCTTTCAACTTCAACAACCATTTTCCAAGAAGGAGGAAGTACCTTGGATGAATCCTCACCTCAATAGAGGCATCCTCAGATGGAGCTATGGGAATCATCATTGCCCATTGATGTCATTGATCCTCTTGACATTTGACTTAAACATAAGATTTCATGTCCAAGATGGTATCATACTTCATATTCGTTTCACTCTGTCAAAATTCGTCGAAGACCCCTGACTCAATAAGCATCTCTTTCAGCAATTCTTACATGGGAAGGTCCCCATCAGTCAAATACACATGCATAGAATGAGAATTTTTTCTAAACATATGTCATGCAATTATTATGCATGTGCGTGCCACATACCTTCTTTTAAATAAAAATGCCCCCAAGGGCATCAGAAACCACCGTCATCAACTAGCGGTAGGTCACTACCAAAAAGTGAGATAAAGAGAACCATTATTTGTCATATTAGCTTAACTAGTCAAACATCATGAGCATGGGACATGCTCGCCTCGAAGAAATATTTTATTCATTCTATCTCTTGCAGGTTTCCTACAGAGCATGGTGTCTTTTTATTTAATAAAATGGGTCTCCCAACTCAGTTCCAAATAAAGTCTCTCTCTCTCTCTCTCTCTCTCTCAAAAGGATCACACAGAAAAAGAAAACATAATGTATTTCAACTATACAGTTCTTCCTAATCCTCATACATTAGGGGGCAAATGTTAAAACTGGAAAATCGTATAGGCAAAATATATTAAAAATTTCAATAAGAAGGTACATATAAATATTTTCTGAGAAGGAATACATTAGGAAAAGCCAAAATTTAATTCTTCCAAAGGTTCAGGCAGAAATTTATTGACAATGCATAAGCAACAAAGAATTTTGGCAGACATTGCGGCTATTCCTCCAATAGCCGCACAGAGTGCGGATATTCCTTCTATAGCAATACGGTCCTGTATATGGTGAAATGTCACCATCCGAGACCACTTGACACACTTGTTTAAAAATATTATCAGTCAACCTAACCAAGTACACTCGTCTTTGAGACACCTTGAGGCTTTAATGCAGCACACAAAGGAATCCTATATCCACTCTTGTGTCACCATCCATATTGGGTGAAGTGAAGAAGGGAGAATTTGAAAATGGTCTATAAAATATAGACATTGGAAGAAGAATGGGAGACACATTGTTAAGGTGGAAAAATTTCTCCATGGCCAACCAACTTGTGTTGTCCAACAATAGAAGGATTGGAAGGACTCATTTGTTGACCACCCAAAATCTCAGTGCAAGAGAGAGGAGTTCACCACATGTTCGCTGATCTACCATAATTTGAGAGGGAAGAGAGGTTTTCTAAAAACTTGAGGGGAAGAGACCCCCTTGTCTTCGATATTGGAGCTCCATAGCTCGAATGATATACTACAAGAGATTTAACATTCTATCCTCTATTACCATCAACACCTAATAAAGGGAGAAGCTCTCCATTTTGAGTTATTATTCTGGTTTCTCTATCGAACGTGTATCTTGTGCATGTTGTTTTGTTTTTGTTTTATTTTTTATGGAGCATGCTATGTTGCCTTTCTAACTTAGATTATTACATGTTGAACTTGTTCCACTAACATTTAACAAACCATTTTGGCATGTGATTCGTATGTAGGTAAGCATCTTGCCTACTAACCAAAGTGTATTTCATATGCCCATGCACCAAATACACTACCACAGATCCCATGACCAATAGTCCCCTCCTTGGAAATATATCAAGCCTGCAATCAACATTAATGCGCTTCAAAAAATGCCAATGCTATCACCACCAACAAAAAGGATAGTAATATTACGCATGTGAAGAATATGATAGTTGTGCATTGTATGATGGAAATTGGTTTCATAAGGGACGAGGTAGTTTGGAGTTCACCGGGAAAATCCTAGCCAAGATAATAGGGTGAGACAAATAATATTGGTGAAGGAAGTAAGGAGAAACCATCATGTAAGGAATTTCATGTTGTGTACCAATTTCTTAATGGATAGAATTAAGAAAACAAAATTTGCTACTAGAGTTTGGTTGGGGGACGAAATTATGAAAATTTCCCTCAATCCAAGGGGAACCCTCGAAGGCATAAGTGGAATATATACAACTCAGGAATCTAAGAAAGCGATAGAGCCCGAGTTGTTGAGATTTAGTTATTGGACAAATTTCTCTCACATCTTAACCAGGTAATTTCTATTATTGTCTTAGGAATTATGTTATCGTGTCTATGTTTTTTCCACTTTCCATCAACCTCATCACTAAGCCCCATTTTATAGTGGTTGAAGGTTTAAATAAATTGGTAAGTGTATGTTTGTATGGCATTATTCCCTTTCTTCTAAGTGGAAAACATGGCAGAGAAGGGGGCTTGAAGGGAAAGTATTTTTTTATTTACTTTGTGAAGATGTAAGGTATTGAGTAAGTCAGGTGGGATAACTTCCTAGTAATGTTGAGGGTAGTCATTGTACTTGGGTCTAGATTCATGTTCTTGGGGAAAACTCACACTTTGAACTCTAACAATTTTGGGTCTGCTACAGGGATCCTTTAGGTGGAAGTAGAAGATGCATTGGAAAGTTCACCCTGTGTCTAATTGGGAATTGCAATTATTATTTAGAGGTGGGATGGATGAAGTTGCGACTCTAGTGTTATCTCATTGGTGTGGGTAGGGTGGAGGAATTTTCTTATAAAATTGGTCATGGGAGCTATTTCAGGCCAGAAGAATTGGTAATGGAAGAGAACCGAGTTTCCGGGGTGTGTGAAAACTGATAATAGCAACAACAAGATTGTGCTACCTTTTCATGGGTCCATGCAGATAATAACTTGCCTTTCTACACAAAATATTTTACCATCTACTATCCAGGGAGATGAGCTCAAGTTCATTATGCTAAGGGAGAGATAATGTGTGGAAAAGGGCTCTACATATTATGAAGAGTAAGTCCACAAAGTTTGTTACCACATTTAGAACATGGAATATAGCTCTGCTGAAAGGTATCATGACCATAATCCTGTGAATGTGCAAGAAGAATTAAAATGGGTGGAAATGAAATCCTCATGACAATGATCTTGTATGCCAGATTCAATGGTTAGGGCACAATGGAAGCAATATATTTTAGACATAGGGAAAACATGAAGTAGAACAAATCAATACATGCAAGTAATACACATCTATTGGCAAATGAAGTTCATCTTGGGCCACACACTACTTGATAGTCATGAATAAAGGAGAGACTTGATTCAGACTTTGGACCACATGCATGATCATGTAAAGCATTATGAAGACTCCTTGGAATTCCTTCTATAAATTTGAGACCCCTTGAAGACCCAATAGTCCTCATAGCGTTAGAGGGCTTGGATTTGGAACCTCCCCCCTGACTTTGTGATGTTTTACATTCATACTCATTGTTTATGTCTTGAAAATGTTTATGCATGTGGTCAAATAGGTTAATGCCTCAGTGTAGGCTTGTTTATTCTCAGTTATATTATATATTGTATATCTATGTTGTTCTTCTGGAGGGTACAATTTTGGCTATGCATTGGTCTCCAGAGAGAGAAATCGAAATGACATATAACTATTTTTTAATTTATCTCCGTATTTTAAAGTAATAAATTTCATATATATATATACTTTATTATAAATATTTTTTAATAAAATTAATTTTAATTTTATTATAATATAAATAATTAATATTTAAGTAAAATAAAAAAACCAAACTTATTCAAAACATTCATATCTAATTTCTTTCAAATATTATTGAATGTTATATGATTATCATACTATAATTTTCAAGGTTATATGATTATCACATGATATTTTTCATGTCTTTTTAGTGTAGATATGTTAAAATATGGATATCTTTTCTAATTGTATATATGTCTTTCATGTTAGTGTATTTATAATATTTTTTTTTAATTATAAAATGTATTTATTTATACATAAAAATATTAAAATTTTATAATTAATATTATTTTAAATATAATTTATTTATTAATTTATTAATGAAAAATACTTTTATAAAATTACAATGCAAACATATTCTTTAAAACACATAAGTATGAAAAAAATTAAAATTTTATATTTAAATTTATAATATTTTCCTTTCAATTTTTTAATTAATTTTATTACATTTAAAATCTAAATAAAAAACAAATTTCACACATCTAAAAGGAATGAGTTGAAACGTCATTTCACCTTTAAAATACAAAAGAAATACTCTCAAAAAATGAGTTGAAATTTCATCATATATAAAGTCCTGACACATAAAACAAAAAATTGCTCAAATTGATCCTAAAGAAAATAGAACCTAAAAAGTTGTGTAATACAAGACGATGATATAAGGCATGTTTTTGGTATTTTACACTTTAAATAGTTGAGGGAAAACCAAAATGTGTTACCTCGTGGATAACCTGAAACACTGATGAAAATATTGTAAAAATATTAAACGTTTGAATGGTAGTAGGTTAGGTTAAGGGTGTTTATTGAATTTGAAAGAAATACAGAAAAACAATTGCCTACTGTTTTGACAGTGACAAATAATAATGAAACAAAGGCTTTAGCGATGTGTAAAGGAAAAAAGGTATTCTTGTGCAGATTGTGAAGATTGTGTTGGTCGAGACAACCATCACCTTCAAAGGTGTATACTATAAGATTTTCCTTCCCGATTTCTTTCAACTTGTCTTGGTTGGTGAAAACGATTTTGTTAAAGTTAAAAGATCTTAATTGAATAGAGTATTGTTATCATTTTTTACAAAGTAGAAATTGTTTGAGATAATGTCTCATTTATGATGCATACTAAAGATTAGGGATTGGTTTGGTTTGTTAGATGTTGTTGAGATATTCTCTCAACTTCTCCATCCAAGAGTGGAATTAGTTGGATCTCAGCAGGACTATAAAAATTGTGATATATTCGTTTGATTATGATATAAAACAATAAATATGTATTTTGTTGTGTGTTATTCTTGTGCATCCCTGCTCTCTTCCAATTTGTAATATGGTATCAGAGCCTCTACTAGCTTAAATCCCTCACGGGTTAGCGAGAAAGATGTGAGAGTAATGATTGTCAAACCGCTGCTGTAAGATAATAGATAGTCCAGTGAATTTATTTTCTGAGTGAAAGTTTTTTGTGTATTTGTTTTTATTTTTATTTTGTGTGTGATTAGGATCCATTGGCTCGATTCAGGAGTACGGGAGCACACAGTTTAAAGCGTTGTGTAAAAAAAAAAAAAAGCAAACGCTTAGAAATAATTGTGCACTGGGCAGCAGAAATGATGGACGATAAAAAAAAAATTTCAATTGTACCTGTGGTTTTATCATTATTTATAGGTTCAGCGTAAGAAGCCTTATGTGGTGTATTTAGGCGGACACCATGGTGAAAATATGAACATCGAATTGGTAGTTCAATTTCATCATCAGGTTCTGGGATCAGTGCTAATGGTTTTGCTGTTGCTCTTGAAAAATACCACGCTCTTGCTCTGTCAAAACTCCCACATGTTGTGTTTGTATTTTCCAGCGAAAGAAGAATTCTGCATTTTTCTCTCACGATTTGTAATTTGCTCGAGAGGTGGGGGGCAGAGATGTATCCTTTTACAGATATTAAAAAATTAAGAAACACGGAATGGGGAGAACTGGAGCATATGTCCAGTTTGGAGTTCCTGTTCAAGTCTATGAAATGTGAACTAGATAAGGCGCAGGAGCTGATGCCGAAAGGGAAAACCATATGTTTATTATGTAACGGGAAGGATCCCGACACTAATAAAGTGAGGGTTAAGACATTTGTAGGCTCTATTAAAAATGCATTCGAAGTGGAGGTGATGTGTCACATTCATTTCATTTATGTTCCCTTCTATGATGCCGAGTATTTTCCGGCCTTGGGACAGTCCATGCAGCCAGAAGACATGCAATGGTCAAAGTTAGAGTCTTTGTCGATGCTATGAGATTTTGGATGCGTGTTTGTGATTTACGGGAGAAAATAAAGAGCATGAATGAAAATGACAAGCACATCATTCGGATAAAGAAACTTTTAGATTCCCTGGAGCTTGGGAAACTATCCATGGGCATTATAGGCGCAGATGGAGAAATGGTTACACCCTTGGGAAGAGGACACTTTGGAATTATGAAATTTGTTGTGAGATTTGTGTAGTGCAGAATCTATTATTGAAAAATTTGGCATTATTTAAATTAGAAATATTTCAATAGAATAGTTCAGTGTCAAGATTTTTTAATCTTACAAATTCAGCATTGTTGATCAGAAGCAGATTATAAGCAGATTATGATGCATACTAAAGATTAGGGATTGGTTTGGTTTGTTGGAGGATGTTGAGAGATTCTCTCAACTTCTCCCTCCAAGAGTTGCACTACATTATGCAACTCTCTATGAAATATTAGTATTAATTAAATTATACCAATTGCACACATTTCACATTTGGGATAATATGAACAAGACTATTAATTAAAGTATACCAATTGCCCACGTTTCGCATTTGGGATAATATGAACCAGACTATTGAATTCAAAGTAAAATGATATGCATTTACTTATTTTTCTTCCAACGTTATATATGTAAATAAGTTTGCATTGTTAAAGAAAGGAGCATTATGCAACTCTCTATGAGATACTGGTATTAATTAAAGAATACCAATTGCACACACTTGGCATTTGGGATAATATGAAGAAGACTATTGAATTCAAGGTGAAATTATATGCATTTACTTACTTTTCTTCCCACGTTATGTGTGTAACTTGATGAGTTACACTTAGTGAGTTTATGAGCTTGCATATGAATGAAGTTGGTAAACAATTTGGTGGATATGGTGGTTTTTTTGTTTTGGCTTCAGCATTTGGAGTTAGCTTGATAAGAATTATGTTGAATAAAGGTTGAGATTTTTGACTACTCTATTTCTTCAACATCTCTGTCATAGTCATGTCATAATTTTTTCATTTATGTGACTTACACTTTGGTAGTTTTGAGAAATGATATAGACCTAACAAAGTATAGTATATTTCTATTACTAAAATGAATGTAGTTTAATATGATGCGTGGGAAACCATGATATATTACCACTATTAAAATGGATGGATGCATCTTAAATGAATGGAGTGAAATGAAATGATTTAATATTATGATAAATAAAATATAATGTTGCATCTCAGATGAATTGAGTGAAGATAAATAAAATGTCAAATGATGTGATATTGTAATCCAGAAAATATATCGTGGATTCTTAAAAACCTACTCCTTTGAAATACTACAGATGGAATTTGAGCAATAGGTTAAGAGTTATCACAACATTCAAGATATATGTGTGATCCATACGACGCAACACATGGTCAAATTTCAAGAATGGCAACAAGACGTCAATACACAATAGGTCCATCATGATCAAAATCAACTCGAGATTTCTCTACAAATTAGAATTCAGGAATGGGTTAGCATAATTGTTACCCATTCGGGTCTTTCTATGTCTAACGCCTCGCCTTTTGGTGCTGAATATCAAGTTTTTCCATTATTTTGCAACCAATTGACTTTCTCGTATATATGATGAGGACTGCCATGGTTTAGAGAATTTTTACTCTCGAGCATTCTGTGAATTTTTCCAGTTGTCAATAAAGATGGCTGCAACTCTGATCATTGAAATCTGGACTGTTCGTCAGGAGAGTTTTAGAAAAAGAAAAAAAAGGATCAATAATAATTCTTATTATACGAGAAAATTCGTAACCACAGAATCCAGATACACCAACTTTTAACCCAATGGAACAAACGCGAAACAAAAAGCATACCTAAAGTGAATCATATTAAGACCTACCTATTCAAGGAGCAGTTCAGTTAAACCTTTTAAAAAGAGCAGGGTGTTGTGATAGGACCAAAAGCTGCAACTTGCAAGTATTGATCCGTTGGCCCATATTGCGTGTGAATGACCTTTTTAAAAAGAGCAGGGTGTTGTGATAGGGCCAAAAGCTGCAACTTGCAAATATTGATCCTTTGGCCCATATTGCATGTGAATAACTTGCTTTTCTCGGTGCAGCTAACCTAGGCAGTTGACCCAACAGATAAAATTATGTAGCTTCTTAGCAGTGAGCTGTACATCATTGAATAGTGCATTCAAAAGTCTTATATCTTTACATAAGCCTGTTATATATTCTCAGCATCCTCGAGCCTTGGTAGCCAATCTTCTCCTCTGTCCTTCTGTAAATTTGGTCATTGAGAGAGAATTCATATCATCATCAGCGTGCCATCTCAGGTCAATTGCAGGCACAGTTTAAGCATGCCTACTCAGAGCAGGCATATCCCCAAGAGAGGAAAAGTGAAGGCAGAAATTGCCGCTTCCATTGCCCACTCCATCAGGTCTCTTTTCACATCACCTTCTTCCTCCAAATCTCATGGCTCTTCAAAGTAACTCTATGATGGCTTCTTCTTGTTCTTCCATGTAACCCTTGTTTCACAGCAATGGCCATTATATTGTTTATAACACAAAGAAACACATCAGTGGCAATAAATTCATTTCATTTGACAAAGCACCCAGGTATTCATACCTTGAGAGTTATGGTCAGAAGCGTAAGATGGTCTTAGAGGGTATACAATACAGTCTGTGCTTTCCTCCATTTTATTTTTTTATAGTAAAAAGGATTTATTGTGTTACTACAAGCTGCTGTCATCAAATGATTCAGTCCATTGTTTGCTATCGTGATATGACAATTGATCCATTGTTTGCTATCGTGATATGACAATTGAGATTGAGGAGAGGCTGATTTTTTCAGGGAAGTTGAGGGGCCTGAAATTCAATTTTAGCCATTCATCTGAATATATTCATATCTAATGTATCTTCTATTCAGGATCGTCTCAGACATCTAAATGTTGTGGGGAAAACAATGAAACGAAAAAGATAATAGGAAAGATAATAGGAGAAATGTAACTGAATTGGAAAGCTGAAAGATAAAACACTATGAAACTTTTATTTATCAAATGATTCTTCGTTTATACAAGCCTCTCCGCCCACCTCTTTTAACTTAAACATATTTAGTTATCTCGTTATTCCAACTAGTTATTCAACCTACATTTCTTTATTCTAACTACATAGGTAATAAGTAAATTTACCTTTGTTGTCACATTTTTAACACTAAAATAATATCAATGGAACGGCTCTTACAATTGCTTCACCTGTACAGACCATTTTCCTATTTTAATATATTTCAGGGAACATATTCACAGTGACATATCGGTGATAACTGTTGTATTGTTTCGACTTCAATAAAAATATTTACGCCATCAACTGGATGTTTGGCTTTGAATTTGGAGTAGAGTTGTATGAGGATTTTAGATCTGGTTAATAAATCGGTGATATATTATGAAGTTGCGTTTGAATTTAGATTGAAGCCAGCTTCATAAAATACCACCGATTTCTTAACGATTTATTAGATTATAATTAAGTTAGATTATCACAATTTGTTTAATTTTAGGTTGCACTGCTCCTAGCATTTCGTCCACGAACCGCTATATGAAAGATATTTTTTTGAGAGGAGAAAAAAACTATTTCTTTACATTAATATAAAAAAAAGAGTACATATTACATGGTTCTCATTTCTGTCTTTTTAATCATCTTTTACATCAATACCAGATCTCTTTGAGAATTCTTATATTTTCTGCACATGGATTCTTATGGTCTATTTACTGTCTACAATTCAGATGTCGTATTGCCAATGCCAAAAATAAATAAGAGATATGCGTGACTGTCATCCTTTCAGGTCTTCCGGTTGCTATTTTTACTATGAATTATGCAACATGTCTTATGGTGAGCTTCACTATAGCCATCCCTCTATTTATAATTAATGCTACCAACATTTATAATTACTTCTTTTTAGAAAGCAGAGAAATAGAACTTACCTGCGTCCCTAACAATTTCTTTTTTGAGAGTAAATATGATATTCCCTGTATATGTGCTCAAACCTTAGTTGTTGGAAAGTATTTACTAGAGTTTTCACGCCCTTCATCCAAGTAGTTAAATTATGAAATTGATTATGATTATTTTGAGTTCTTTTTAATAATTAATTTATATAAAAATAATTGAAATGAAGGATGCATGTTAAGAATTACCTAGTTATATGAATGAAATAGTTGGTGAATTGTAATAACATTAAAATATTAAACAAAATAAAATCAAAAAAATAATTAAATTATATTTTTATTATTCTTATTATTATTATTGCATAAATGCAAGAATATAGTAATCTATTTGTCTAATTGAAAAAAATGAACTTATATTTTTCAATAATATAGTTTGAGTTGGCCTAATGGTTAAGATCATGCGTCACTTGTCTCACAAACAAGGGAGTCTAAGGAAAATCCATGCAGGGATTTGGTGTCTTGTTTGACCCTCCTTTAAAAATATGAATAATAATAATTATATCAAAATAAAGTATTTTTAAAAAATTTAATTGGACCTTAACTTGAAATTTTTATTGCAAATAAATGCACAAAATAAGGCCATGTGGTTAATTTCCTCACATATTTTATACCACAACATAATTTTTAGATATTTTGTGTCAAAGATCATCCAAAATTAAAATCCTTAATAACATTTCATATAAGATTCTTAACTATGGAGAGTCACCCCACTTTACTATACATTTCATATAAGATTCTTAACAATGAAGATTTACCCCGCCCTATTCTACAAATTCTTAACCTCTAAATAGACTTTTGCACCTACAAAACATATAAGGGAGGCACATAATTTTTTCATGTTGAACCTTGAGTATAAAAAAAATATGAGTTATAATAAAAAACAAAAACTAACATACATATTTGGTTAGTTTTAATTAAAAATATTTCATTTTTTTTTTCATATTATTAAAGAGATATGGTAAAAATAATAATTAAAAGTAAAAAACAAATTTTAATTGTATAAATTTTATACTTTTTAATAACATTTAAATATAGATATACTTCAATATCACCTCCATAAATAGAGATAGAGAAAAAATATTTTAATATTGACCCTAACAAAATAATTCATATATTTTTATGTAAATTTTATCTCAAGTGTAGAAAAAAATTAAACTGTGTAATGCATATAATCCAAGTGTAATTTTTCATTATTTCAATGGCATTTCTACAAGCATAAATTGGTTAATACGATGAAAATCCCCTCAGACACTTGGATTATGTACATTGCATTATATATATATATATATATATATATATATATATATATATATATATATATATATATATATATATATATATATATATATATATATATATATATATGTCTATTAATACATAATCAAGTGTCAATGATTTTCATCAAATATAATAATTATCTTGTAAATAAATATATCTTTTTATAGATCCATCTTAATCATGGATGAAGCAATGGATGAGAGAGATAAAATCTCTTTAGTTATAAACCTTTTTCAATTTTTGCATCCTAAAAGGGTTTTCCACATCAAGCAATTTCTCTTGATCTTTCTAGGCACTTGTTAGATACCTTCTTAACATGAAATTATATTAGCTATAATAAAACATGCCCAAAAAACCATAACACATGTTTATATGACAAATGTTCATATGACATTTTTTTATAAATCAATTTAAATAGCATAATTACTTTTTAGACTCAATATTTTATCTGTGAGTACTATTGAGAATATTTATATAACAAAATTCACATGATATTTTTTTCTAAATCAATTTAAAGAGTATAATTATTTTTGAGATAAATCTCAATCATTCATTTGTAAGTACTATTAAGAATATTTTGTGGAGGTTAAATCCTTATTATCTATTTAATATTTATTTATATTAAATTAAAATTATGGAAGTCCTTTTTCAAAATAGACATGTGTGTGGAAATAATTATTAATTTTATATACAATAATTAAAATATATGTATTGAATGGTCCTCATGTTGCAATTCAATTGGAAATCATCCTAATATGAAGTATTATGTAAACAAAAGATCTAAGTTTCAAATCCCTTAAAACAATCTAGTTTATGGAGAGGAAGAGAGATTTCCAACCTTAAACATATAGTGGTTGTCGCTAGAATCAAATATATATAGAATAAACACCTATCTAGAAATTAATGCAATGAAATAAATCATAAAGTGTTAATTTTTTATTGGGCTTTGTGGGGTCAATGGTGATAGAGTCAATACAATAAAATGAATAGTAAAGTATTAACTTTCCATTTAGGTGTAGGGGCTTGGTAATGGTAGAGTTAATTTAAGATTCCCACTTACCAGGTGATTTTGGATAAAAGTGGTATGAAAATTGAGTTTGTAGTTTAAGGTTTATTATACGTTTAAGGTTATTTATAATCAAAGTGATATGGAAATAGGGTAGGTAATATTTATCTTGAGATTATTAGAGTTCAAAGATTAGAGGATAACCAATAAGTTACCTAAGTCAGTTATGCTTAAATACAAATGTCATACATACCTTCAACATATAATATATTATATTTCATGGATATGAATAATGACTTACACGGCGAGGAAAGTGAAGATGAAGCCTCATCTCGGATGGCATATTTGTGAGCCCTTTCTCCATTAAGGTGGAGTATTGAAGATAATGGAGAATCTCCTATTCTAGTGAGTTGGTTCATGAGACCTTAGGATAGGAATTGGTTTCTATTTCTTAAGGTACGGTTCTAACTTTCCTAGATCTTGTGTGCTATATATTGTCTGAATTGTATGGAGAATGTAGAGAATTTTGCAGAATCCAGACTCTCTTGGTTCAGACTCTCTTTCGTAGAGCTGACCAATGGGATTGTTTAATAATCCATTCTAACATCATTTTAACATGGTATTGGAGCATCAAATTTAAAGATTGATGAGTTTGCCTGGTAGATGGAAGAATGGAGCGACTACTAGATCTGTTGTTGTCGTTTTCATCCAGAGAGCTCGTTAGCCATTGCCAGATTGAAGAGCCAGTCAGCATTGTCAGAGTGAGAGAGTTACAACCTAGTTGAAGGCAAATCAAGCCGAGAAGAAAATAATAAAATTCTTTGGGTGTGGCACATGGAAATGTCGGCCGAGAGAAACGATGATCATGGAATTTTCTGAATCCTCGACTGAAAGCTTTGAGGAGCAGTCATCATATGGTGTCATAAATTTTTCTAACAAATGATGAAGATGGGCAAGGCTATGTAGGTCTTGAAGATATGGGCAATACTTGCTACTTTAACAGCGTTGTTCAACCCCCTTTTTTTTCTGAGCACCTTTTAAATTACTCCAATATCATGCAGATTGCCTCCTCTTGGAGCTGAATTTCTTGTCGGGGAGGTGTTATTCCACGTGAATTATCCTCGATGTGCAGAGGGAGGAACGTTGTTGTTGTAATGTGCACCGGAGGATTGCTGTGTGAGGATGTGGGAATCGCTGCATGAGGACATCAGGATTTGATGTTACAGTGAATAACAATCCGCTGGAAAGAAACCCTCGCTTAATGTCAGTTTGGAGGTGCTAGATCGCTAGAGGACGTGCCGCGTGGAGATATATGCGTGCATGGATCACTGCGAATCTGATCTGCGATCTTGGTGAATCATTGCAGGTTTGCTGCATACCGCCGAATTGTGAGGATCGGATCGGATCGGATCTCGTGTTTTGTGGGGTGGCTACCATGGTGTAGCAGCAGATCTGCTCTGGTGGAGATCTAGATTGAAGTTTCCCGTAAGGAAGGAACACCCCCAAATGTGAAGCTTGTGGGAGAGGAGCAAGTCGATCAGTCAATGTCTTGCTTGCTATAGGACCGTGAGGATCGGGTTGTGAAATGATTTTTTCGCATGAAGCTTGTCACACGACTATGCATCCAACGACTTGGGCGAGGAGCAATAGCTATAGTTGGAGGCCAATTCCTCACTTCAATTGGTTGGAAAGCATTTATTAAAAACAATATTAATTAATTTGTTGTGTTTTCTTCTTTCATAAATATGTGTGATATGACAAATTGCTAATTACATGCATCAGAATTGGATATCAATCATGTTTTCAGCTTGTTCAGAGGTCGTTTGTTGCTTGTCGCAAGAGCTGAGGGCACTAAGACCTGTGTGGCATAGAAGCCACAGTCTACAAGGTTCTACTGATGAAGAACTTCCAAAGGGAGGTTTCCCGCCTACGTAGTAACGGGGTTGTTGGAGCTCGTTAGAGGACCAAGTGGAGTCGAAATCTATAAACAAGATAAAACGAGAAAATTTGGAATTTAACAACATGTCTATATTTTTAGATATTTTTTATTCTGATTGATGATGATGATGATATTCTCATGTTGAAATTTGGATGCATTAGCATGAGTATTATTTTTAAGTCTGAAAAATTTTAGAAAAACAATGTGGTTCTATTGATGACCACTAGAAAAAAGAGGCACAATCTGTTGTGCAAGATCCTAATATTGAAGAGTCACGAGTTGATCTTCAGGAAGGATGTAAAGAGGAAGAATGTGTTGAAGATAAATTGGACGAGCCACATGAAGCTGATTGCGAAGACGCGGTGGAAGAAGACAAAGATGGAGAGAATTTAGATTTTGATGATCTCATGAATAATTCTGTGTGTGCAGACATAAGCAACAACAACAAGGAAATAGAAACAAAGTTTGAAGAAGAATTGAAGTTTCTTGAGGCATGGCTTGAAACACCATGTCTTTATAAAGCCAACAGAGAAGTTGCATCCATAATTCCATAATTGTTTAAGACAACATCGCTGAAATTTACATGCATGACACCACAAATAGTCAGAGAAAAAATTCTCCTATCTAGCCTGCCATAATTTTAAGAAGGGCGAGAATAAGAATTCAAGATTTCCATCACTAGGGAAGAAATGGGGTGAAAATACATCACTACCTCATGGCGAGGAAAGTGAATATGAAGCGTCATCTCGGAATGAACAAGTATGGAGTCACAAGCATAAAGACCAAAATGAAAACCTTTGCTACCAAGTTTTTCATGTTTTTTATTGTTAGCCTAGCTGAGACTAGACCAGTAGGCCTATGTTATTGTTCAGTACACTTTCTCTATTCAGGGGGAGTGTTGGAAGTAATGGAAAAACCTAAACTTAGATTGTTGTTATGATGAGGATAGGTTTGAGGTTCTAACCTTAGACCTCATATCCTAATATCTAGGGAGTGGTTGAAACCATCCGGTTAGTGTGAAAGCCTATATAGTTGAGGCTCATCTGACTCAATATTCAGTGCTTGTTTGAGTGTGTGTACACTCTCCAGGTCATCACCTGGAGAGCTATTTAATCAATAGTTAATATATCCAGTTTTTAACAATTGTAAATTAAACCAAAGCATATTATTAATAGAACTAAAGAATCATAACTATTTAGAGAGAAATACCAAGAAATTGTATCTTATTCCATCATAGTTTAGATATATGATTCAAGAGTCTTTTCTTTGAAATGGAGAAGGAACTGGAGGACTATAGAATTTTGTTTTCTGGTTGATTATTAATAGTTTAACATTCATTATGATAATTTCTAATGTTTAAATTTATTAAACATTCATTTATTTATTTTTTATTTAAAAAAATAATGTGTCAGCATGTGATTGGCTTAAAAGTTTGTGTATCTTATTTCAACTTTATTGGCATGTGTCACATGTCATCTATAAAATTTGGTCACCTTGAGAATTCACCAATTTTCATGAAGATCATGGTTAACATCTTGTAATCAAAATAAAACTAAAACTAAAACTACATTTAAGTAAATTATAATTATATTACCTAAAATGGAATGAAATTAATAATACAACTAAAATTAAAACTAAATAATTCAAACTAAACTACAAATTAAAATGTAATAATATAAAAACATAGTAATAAGAATCAAAATATTGTAAAAAATGAAGCAACAAAAGTAAACTAAAGATTTAAATTAATTAAATTAAAACTAAAATAATAATTAGATCACATTTAACTTCAAACTCAAACAATTAAAAGTTTGAATTCTAATTATCTTAACTAAACATGAATGAAATTAATAATATAATCAAATTAAAAATAAAGTAACAAAATCAATCACTCAAACTAAACTACAAACTAAAATGCAATAATATAAAAGTATATTAATTAAGAATCAAAATAAAATTATGAAACTAAACTAAATTTTATAAAATGTGAAGAAACAAAAATAAATAAAAATTAAAAGTAATTACAATACCATTAAAGTAATAAGTAAACCATATTTAAAATTAAAGTAAAAATATATGTAAGTAATTATAATATTATTACTTAATAAAACTAATAATACAAAGAAAATAAAAAATTATTAAAAATATCGTTAATTCAAACCAAACTACAAAGTAAAAAGTAATCATATAAAATTATTTTAATTAAGAATGAAAATAAATTTAGGAATTTAATCTAAACTTTATTATTATAAAACTTGAAATAACAAAACTAAACTAAAAATTAAAAGTAATTAAACTAAAATTAAAATAATAACTAAATCACATTTAAAACTAAACTAAGATCACTGAAAGTCTAAATTATAATAATTTTAATGAAAATTGAATGAAATTAATAATTAAAAAAACTAAAAAATATTAAAACGGAAAGAAATTAATAATACAAACTAAAATGTAATAATATAAAAGTATATTAATAATACAACCAAAGTTTAAAAAAAAATTTAAAAAAAAATTGACTCAACTATAATCTAGAGAGTAATAATATAAAATATATTAAGCGAGAATTAAAATAAAGTTTGAATTTAAAATAAATTAATTTACTATAAAAATTGAAGTAAAAGAACTAAACTAAAAAATATTAGGTGAAAATGTGAATTTGGGTTACACTTTTTTACCTTTTTTTTGAGAAAAAAATTATCATTTTTAGAAGTTCTTCAACTTCTACAAGCCAAAACAATTTTTCTGTTTAGAATTTAATTTTATGATATATATTAAAAAAAAAAAAAACTTCTGAGAAATTTTATAAGCTTTCTATTACATATTTTTAGGAATTTTTGTATTCACATTTGATATGTCAACTTAACAATTCTTTGAGTGTGTGTTCTTTAACAATCATAGGATTCATAAAATGTCATGTTGAGACATGTTGGTGTATTCTTTCAAAATTGTGTTTCTGAGAAAACAAAATGTGTTTCAACAATCTAGACAAAGTCTACTTCAGTATCGTTATATTTACGAAACCAACTGGTGCATATTATAATTACTAGAATTTTTTGAACTGAACCAATATGAAAAATTGCATATTTTGAATATGTTTCAGCCCGCATGAAGTTTCTCAACATATTAGTTATAAACTAAAAATCTAAAAACTATCCATTACAGACGACCAATGTAATGCATCATAAATTTTTCAACTTTTTTTTACAATGTATTTTGCGAGATACAAAGTTTTGATTTCACTGAATCATAATGACCTTCAGAAATTGTTCGCAGACATTTTATTACAAAATTAATTAAAATTAGTAGATATCTATGGAATTCCATAAAAAGTTATATTTCCTGAAAGTAGAGTGAATTCTGCAAAGGCTTGTCTTGATTCTGAAAGTTAATTCATAAATTTTGATGGAGTTTAATCATCAAAAAATTGAAGAAATGTGTTCAGAGCCGAGTTTTAGCGTAGTTGCGGATGTTTTAGTTTGGCCGAACTTTTGTAATAGTTCGGACGAATTTTTTTTTGCCACTCCGTCCCACTAGTTTTAACAACAACAAAAATTTGGTCAAACTTTATAAAAATTTTGGCAGAATCTATGCTCGTAAATTATGTCGTCCGGAAAATTCAATGATGCCCCTCCAAAACAAATTTCGCAACTATAAGTAGCCGAAAACGAAAACATTGTTTTCGCTCATTTCTCCATTTGGGATGAATTTGCAAAGGAATTGTTTTGGGCTTAATTTTCAAAGGACCATTTTTGGAGGTATTTTTTAAAGTGACTTTTTTTTAGAGGTTTTTTGGGCTTAATTTTCAAAGGACATTTTTCGGAGGTATTTTTTAAAGTGAAATTTTTTTAGAGGTTTTCTGGGATTATTTTTCAAATGACATTTTTTGGTGGTATTTTTTAAAGTGACATTTTTTTAGAGTATGTGTTTTGTGTTGAACTAAATATTTTATAATGATTTTTTAAAGTGAGTTTTGTCTCATTTTTTAAGTGTTTTTTTTTTGCAGGACTTGCAAGGAAGTATTTCGAGCTTCATTTTGAAAATAAATTTTTTGGTGGAATTTTTAAAGTAAGAAGTATGTCTTTTGTGAAAAAACTTTAAAGTGAGTTTTTTTGAAATTCAAGATTTTGTGATGCTTTTTTGAATTAAAGTTTTTGTCTAAATTTTGATAGTGAGTTTTTTTACAGGATTTTGAAGGAAATGTATTTAACTTCATACTAAATTATCATGGGAAATCAAAAAAATTGGAAGAGAAAATATGATCAAACAAGAGACCATGAGGCTCATAAAGAATAGAGGAGAGAATATCGCAAAAAAGAGAGAGAACAACACTCAAATAGTGAAAAGGAAAATCAACCTCAACTAGAGGTTGAAGCATATATGTAAATGTAAATATTATAAATGATATTTAAACTTTAACTAGTATATTGTGAAACTTAATTTTTATTTGATGAACTAATTTGAAAAATATTTTGCAATGTAAAGACAGATAGATATTCCTCAAAACATTGATGATGAGATAGAAAATTTTGAAGGAGAAAGTGAAAGAGATATTGAACTGATGATTGAAGATGTTGAAAATGTTGAAAGAAATTCAAGTGAATAAATTGAATCATCAGGTATGTATATATATATATATATATATATATATATATATATATATATATATATATATATATATATATTGATATGTTGAATGTTTATTATCGAAATTATACATGTATTTATTAATATCATTATCTATTGAATATGTAAACTCATTTTTTACATTTAATTCTAATATGTACAGATGAAATCAATGTCGATGATGAGATGTTATAAAATGTTGACGCTGACACATGGAGATAACAAATTTGACCATGTTATACGATATCGTGTTAAGGGAATAATTGATATCTTCTTCAAAGATGAAAATGTGGTAGTTCAAGCCCAAATTTTGAAAATTCCCCTCACATCAAAGAAATTAAAGGAAGCTACGACTCTATTGGATATTTGAAAATCAACAAAAGATGAAAAAAAAAATGAATGATACAAAATATAAATAGTGCTCTAAAGTCAATTGGAAGATATAGAAAGAAAAGTGATTTATATGCACGTAGAGAAATACAAATGGTATCAGTTTCATCAAGTACTAAAGAGGATTGTGGTAAAATCTATGGCACAAGAATTAAGGACCTCATGAAAAACTTTGCACAAACATCAAAAATTTCGATTACAAATAGATGTAAATGATGAACTTGTTTGTTGGACACTTATTTGTAGGAAACCATACAAATATAGACTTGGGGAAGATGTTAAAAAAATAATATATGAATATTGGATGAAAAAATCACATGTTTCACCAAAAACAAGGGATGTGATGCAATGAAGAATAACATGGAATCAGTACGAAGAACATGCAAAACATATTTTGGACACCACTCCAATAGATTTTTTGAACAACTTCATATAAGATAATCGTGAAATTAATGTCTCAATCAATTCTTTTTTGCAACAAAAACCATGGTATGTTAAACCTATCACTGTACTCGACACTTGTTGTTGTCATTATCATGTGGAATTTTGTTATATTATGACACATTCCTTAATTTTCGTAAAACATTTTGGAAAGATTCACCTCCTCCTTCCACTATCCATGATTTAATATCTCAAATTCTATGTGCAAGAGAAAGCCATGAACTATTTTACCAAAATAAATGTGTTTGTGGTAAAAAAAAACGATTATTGTGGAAATTTTACTTTATTTCACAAAAATTATCGTACTAATATAAATGATCAATCATTGTCAAAATAAAAGTGAAATGGAAGAGATATGAATATATTCATACATGGATTGGTTCAAGGAGTATTACAAGTGCTAAAAGAATTTATTTATAAGAAGAAGAATTTTTTGTGATAGAGTTTTTTAGAAGGTTTGAGGTAGAAATTTATAAATAGACCAAGAATTTCCATAGAGCTCAATGGTAGGACCTGCAATTCAAAAAATCCCATGAATTTTTTCCACCAAGGACCATTTTTTCAATAGTTTATTTTGCATAGAATTACACATTTGTTCCACAAAAATAAATAAAGAGTGAATACTATCATTCTCACCATGTCTCCATGCTTTTCCATATTCTATATAGACACGCCGAACAAAATGTTGAGCATGTAGAAAGCACTAGTGAAAATCAACATGTTATTAAAGAATATCTCTTTTATAGTAGTGACAATCGTACACATGATATACTTTGTACAATTTTTTTTTAAAAGATTTATGAATTCTTGAAAATTCATGAAATAAAATTCAATAAACATTGAATATGGTTAGATGGATCCGCAGGTTAATTAAAATCTCCATGATCATTATTTTTGTTGTGTCGTCTTCATATGAAAACCCGCATTAAACATTGTTGGAATTTATTTGAGACTGGTCATGGAGAAGGAGAACATGATGGTGCAGGGGCATGTATAAAACGAGCGCTTCGAATATATCAAATGGACTACTCTGGAGACTGACGTTTCTCAACTGAACAAGTTATTCAATGGTGCATCGATGCACTAAGCCATGAGACTAACAGGTCAAAGTACGAAGGTATATATATATATATATATATATATATATATATATATATATATATATATATAAACTTATATATATATGTAGAACTTTAATATACATGATCTAATTTTTATTTGATTTCTAATTTTAAACGTTATTATCACAATGATTATCTTTGATTGTATTTTTGAATAACATATTTATATTCTTGTTTGAATTTTCCATATAGGTTTTTTTGGCATATTGGGGTCCAAGATGTAGATAGATTGATTAAAAATATGTTGAAACAATAAAAGGGACTTGAAAATTGCATTCAGTTAAAATAAAATAGAACCAAAATGTGTTTTCATTTTACAAAAGAAAAATATTCTTGTTTTTTTCATGTTTGCATAGACAACACAGAATCCAATCATGTTTGTGAAAAAAAAAAAATGTATCTAAAATATTGGCAGCATAAATAACTAAATACAAAGGGGAAAATGCCTGTTGAAAACTTTGAAGAAATGTAATCAGAGGAAACTATAGTATCATCTGAAGGTGATCGAGTTTCTGATTTTATTAGAGAAGGTAACATTCCAATTTATTTCAAACGATATATATCTAGAAATAGATAATAGAATCAAGTATACATGCTAATTTTAAAGTTAATTTTCATGTTAATTATGATCAAAATTTATGTAAGTTTATTTTATTGTGCATGAGATCATTTTGTTGTAGTTGCACCTACTACCAACGTAGAAAATTTGAAGTATTATTTGATGTGTTGCACTGAATGAAAAATGAAATTATTGGAAAACTATGATGATAACATGTTTATATATGATACAGGGTCTATTATACTGAAAGGTTATTTTTTCCAACAAACTCATCAGAGTCATGATTTTCTTTATATTCAAGACACTAAACCTGATGTCATAAGTTGACAATATAGTCACTTGGTGTGTGTAGCACGCATAAAGTTGATAGAAGTTCAATCGAAGAAAAAATTGAAAGTTAAGAAATGGAAAATGTCAAAATCCGATCACGACCGGATCATTGAAGATGGCATTCCATTAGAAATTTTGGTTGAACTTCCCAACAATTTCTTCTCTTTGGATTCATCTTTTAGAACTTACATAACACAACTAGAAATTGTTAGCATTTTTTTTGTGCATTCTTAAATTTTACATTATTATAATAGTTTTACATTATTATAATATGTATATTTTATGTTATGCACAAGTGTTTGCACATGTACATTTTTTTCGCACATGCACAGAAGTAATTTATACGCATATACACATACATGTATATTATCTGGTCTTAAACAATTCCATACATTGTCTGGTACAATCTATGTCATTATGTCATTATTGCAAAATTTACATTTGTATCTAGCATATTTGATATATTGCAAATTTTAAGTTATGGTTTTGTTTTATATATCTATTAAGAAAATTATAATATTCATTCTTGAATGCAAAATGTGTTGTACGTGTTTTGTAATTACCAGTTTACTATCAACTGGTATCCATAGTATCTTTTCTATGTACATTAATGAAAAATGTTTTGTAATGGATATGTTTAATGCAATTTTAAAATTTTATGATTGTTTGAAACATCTATGAACACCTATAATTTTATGATTTTTTTTAGATATATAAATCGATATGTATTGTATAATGAAACATTATAAAAGTGATTTCAAATGCAAATGTATGAATTAAATGAAAACTTTCTTTCATTGCTACATATTCGTGGTTCTTTTAAGTGACACATGATCATGTGCAAAATGTACACCTAAATATCACCTTTAATAGATGTATGTCCTAATTATATAATATTCATACATTTTCAAATGCATTTAACATGTACCACATGTGTTTTGTAATTTTCAGTTTCAATATAGGTTCATTTTAACTAACAAATGACAAAACAACTTGAGCTTTAAAAACAAAATATTTAATCTAAGATTGAATCTAAGTTAACATTATAACAAGTCATCATGTATTCAAAATGTAATGTAACTAAATGAATTTATGTACTTCAATCATTGCTACATATTAATGAATGTAAATATGTATTTAACCATCTATAATTGTTTTAAATGACACACGATCATGTGAAAAATGTACACCTAAATATCACTTTTAATAGATGTATGTACTAATTATATAACATTCATACATGTTCAAAGGAATTTAACATGTACCACATGCTTTGTAATTTTCAATTTCAATCTAGATTCATTTTAAATAATAAATGACAAAACAACTTGAGCTTTAAAAACAAAACATTTAATGTAAGATTGAATATAAGTTAACATTATAAAAACATGTCATCATGTATGTAAAATGTAACAACTAAATGCAAACTTACTTCATTCATAGTTACATGTGTTCATGAACCTAAATATGTAAAACCATAGATACATAAAGATTGAATTGAGGTTTTTGTGATCCATAAGATTTTTCAAACAATTTTTGGTTAAAATCACATGAAAATGAGCTTTGTCGATGCACAAGAATAGCGTTAAATAAAAAAAAATTAAGGCCAAAAAAATGGTGCTTTACGACTATTCTACACCAGTGCTTTATGAATATTCTGCCCTGGTGCACCATGAAAACAACGCGCCAAAAATTAAACTTCCTGGTACAGTGTTAGTGAACAGCCCCTGTGCAATACAAACAATGCGCCAAATATGGCACCGCCTGGTGCAGTTGTAACCAAGTGTATTGGTGCACCTATAAAACCCCGCGCACCAGAACAAGGTTAAATAATAAAAGAAATTATGTCCAAAAAACCGCATTTTTCACTTTCCTCAGTGCTCTAGAGCTCTCAAGCACCAGAGTCATTTCCCATTCTTTGAGCCACCTTCACATCGGTGCTCTCATTGTACCCATTGCACGCACTGCTGCTCTACATTGGCCACCAATCTCCAGCTTACATTTTGAAAAACGGTGGAAATTTTTTCTTTTACAAATTTTACAGCCAATATGCCTCCTTGACGGCGAAATGTACATGTACTTTTCTATTTTTTCCTTAATTAGGCCTTTTAGCGAATTAGAATTTGAAATAACCTTAAAAATAACCATTTAAAAAATAAAAATAAAAATTGTAGCGCACTGCACCTGAGCCATTCGGTTGGCACTGAATAGTGATGTTGCCTGTAAAATTTACAGGTCGCACCGCCATCGGTGCTAATGGTATCCACATCGTTTCTGGGGTGGTACCGAAAGGCACCCCGCATAAATTTAAATTTAAAAAAATAAAATGTGGTGCGCTCATTTAGCCAGGCACACCGTTGACCAAGGGAATCCCAGTGCAGTGCATTGACAGTATTATCCGCCCCGTTATATATCAGCGCACTGCATTCTTCATTCCAAGAGGGTTAATGATGTGGTTGGGTAAAAGACCGCATCGTCGACTATGTAATTTTTATGAAGTTGGTGCGCTGACATGACTATATGCTTTGGGGCATATATTTGAGTCAGCACACCACTATTCTTATAGAATTTTCAGTGAATATTACAAGTTGGTGCACTGATATATAAAGTGAAGGTTATCAATTCAGTGTCTGGTAGAATTTTCATTACAATGTGATATTAGTTTTTCAAGCAATGAAATTATAACATTATTCAAATTTTTTTAGAGTAAAAAAAATCTATAAACCCTAAGTTGTTATATAATGGCATACGAATGGAATTTAGAAAAAGATATTTAACTTCAGGAAAACATATATCCATTTTACATTTATCAACAAAGGGGCATTAGTAGATCACGTAACATTAGATATATTTATGAAAACCATACAGGCATGAATTGTTCATGCCAAAATATCATGTGAGCTTAAGGGAATTGGGTAAGAATTCCTTGATTTATGCTTCAATATCTCAATTGATAGGTATGTGATGACATCTAAATGCATGTATGTGAATTGATTCCCGAGTAGGGGTATGGTAAAGGAAGGAAGCCTAGAGTACATTTTTTAAATTGTGACAAAATATTTTTTATGCATTCATATGATAATATTTCATGTTGAGTTCATTAAGAGAAGGAAGATTTTCCTGAGGGACTGTTCAGTAGTGAAAGGAAGGGCTCTTTAGCGATTGTTGAGAAATGAAGGGAGGGTAAATTCCTCGTGTGTGATGATTGAAGAAGAAGGTGTCTAAATGTGTTGAACATTTGAATGAATTTTGAAGTTGGTCAAGGAGGATGGTATGAAATTGGATATATTGTAATTATTATAGGAGATGTGAGTCTAGATGTGTAGAGGATGTGTAAAAAAAATTAAGAAGTGAAGATGATGAAGAACATGATATAGAGATGTACTTCTAGATGCCTAGAGGATGTATAAAATTTATAGGAAGTGGCGATGATCAAGAATGATACAGATATATACGTTGAGAGGCTTGTAGGATGTGTAAAATTTATAGGAAGTGAAGATGATGAATAAAATGATACAGAGTTAGTGAGGATACATATATCAAGATGGATTGAGTGTGAATGTAACATGGGATGGTATTCAATGTCCTGCAAGGGTGTAGTGAGTGAGTGAGGTGAATGTGAAAGAAGAATGAATGGGCATGAAGTATACTATGTGGATGTGAAAATTTTGATTGTGTATAAATGAGTATTAGTGCATATGTTTGAATGCATTGGGTGAATGCTTTTCTATTATAGTAATTCATATATAGTTAATGAAACTTATTAGCATTTATTATGTTTATAGCTTAAAATAATGGAATTATCATTATGTCATAATTCTAATGTAATTTCAAAAGCTATTGGTAATATGGCAATGAAAGTTTATATGCTTGAATACTCACAGTTGTTTGGCTAAATAAAATTCTGTGAGGGAGGAAAAATTTCAGGTGGAAATTGTTTGGATATGTAATCCTATATTGAATACTAGTTGCTACTACATACAAGCGCCAAGAATTATGATAATAATTTCATAGTTGTTCAATATGCTTTATAAATTATATAGATTTCAATTTTTTATTTGAACATCTCATGGTGACATTATTTCTATGATACATGTAATATGATGGATCTGTATAGTATGTACAGATGCTGGCTACTATAAACTAGGAAGCACGGGGAGAATTCTACTATGATGACACTAGAACCCTTTGATATGCCTTGATTTCAATGAGCTATTGGGTGACTAGAGGCTACTAGTGGGATGACTTGGCAATAAGAGTCTATAGGTGCCTACACTTCATGAAAGGGTGAATATCATGTCTTCTCGTGCTCTTCTTGGCTAGAGAAATAGGATTTCAAAGGAAGACAAAAACACTCTTTTGTAAAGGTAGTTTTATGTATATCTCAAAATATTTTAGGAATCTCATAAATATTAAAAAAAAATTAACTATTTATTTAACTTCACTTATAAATAATTTTTTCTAAATATTGTAGAATTTAGAGTAAAATTACGTAAATGCTAAACAAACTATCCTTGTGTACGACCATCAAGATAATTTTGAATTCCTACCACATTTTTGTTTTGTTATTTTTTGGGAGGCTTGACAACTAAATTGTTGAGTTGATGCTTGCATAATGACGTATAAGTTGATGAGTGAATTAAAAAAAACTACGGGTCAATCCAATGCTACCTGTTAATATCTCTCTTGAAACAATTTTATATCATAGTGGGTAAATGAATCTGGAAAATTTATTTTACTCATGGATTTCTTCCCAATAAATCAATCCGATCCTTACAACCAGATCTAGTAATGATTTAAAATAATAAATTATTACACTTAAGTCCTCATTCTAGAATAATATTTCAATTGAGGGAAAAAAAAATTCTCAATAAATGAATCCAATTATTACAACCAAATCTAATAATAATTTAAACTAATAAATTATTATACAAAAGTTCTCATTCTAAAATAATATTACAATTCAAGAAAAAATAATTAAATTAAAATGAACTCCAAAATACCTACTCTTAATACCTAGTTTATTGAAGACCAGGTCACACTGAAAAAGCAGAGAATAGAGATAAAAATTATAGTTCCAAATGTCCCATATTTTTACTATTCTTGGTGAGTGTTTCTTTGAATTTATGTTATTTCCAGTAGTTACAAGAATTCATCTTGCAAAAAATTCCCTTATTTCAAGACTAGCATCTAAACATCTAACCTTTTTATATAAGTATAGAAAATATAAAGTGATTCTTTAAGTTGTACAAAAAATGTAGTAAAAGAAAGGTAGTAGAGATACAATATTGAATACGTTTTTTTGGAAAAAATTAACTCAACAATGGGCAGAAGAGGAGGAGGCCACTATGAGTAGCTGTAGGAGTTGGAGTGATGACAACAATGCTCAAGAAGAAGATACCAACAACAATAAACAAGAAGAGGAAGAAACATATCACAACAACATGCAAGAATAAGAAGGTGGATAGAGTGAGGAAACTGAGAATACTGTGGGACATAGCAGAAGTAACAAGACACAAGAAGAAGAGATAGAATTCATTATGCAAAACATGCCCTTATTTCAAGAATAACATCTAAAAACTAACATATAACCTTTGTATATAAGTCTAGAAAATAGAAAGTGATTCTATGTATTGTACAACAAATGTAGTGAAAGAAAGGAAGTGAAAATACAATCTTGAATATGTTTTTTTTCAGAAAAAATAACTTAGAAATGAGCAGAAGAGGAGGAGGCCACTACGAGTAACTGCAGGAGCTGGAGTGATGACAACAATTCTCAAGAAGAAGAGACCAACAACAAAAAACAAGAAGAGGAAGAAAGTAATCACAACAACGTGCAAGAATCAGAAGGTGGATAGAGTGAGGAAATAGAGAATACTATGGGACATACCACAAGTAACAAGACATAGGAAGAAGAGACATAATTCAAGACACATGTTTCATTTAGATATTTTCTGCTTGGTTACAAATTTTGCACTTCACCTTTGTGGTTGTAGTTGAAGAAAGCAAGGCAATGGATTACATTTTAACAAGCATTGAGAAATCTGCTATCCGTTTGTAAAAGAACATAGTTTTTTATGCTTGGAGCAAGCATATTGAAGTTCGTCATCAGTATATTTGGGAGCTCATAGCCGAAAGACAAGTGGAAGTCCGATTTTGTAGCATAGAGGAACAAATTGCTGATATCTTGAACAAGTGTGTAAGTACAGGAAGATTAAGAAAGTAAAGACAATAATGCTTGAATGTGTTGCTAGAGAGGTTCCGAGAAAGCATATTGAAGTTCATCATCACTATATTCTGAAGCTCCTAGCCAAAAGACAAATGGAAGTCCGATTTTGTACCAGAGAGGAACAGACTGCTGATATCTTGACCAAGTCAGTAAGTAAAGAAAAATTAAGAAAGTAAATATAGTAATTCTTCAACATGTTTCTAGAGAGGATCCAAGCAGCGTATTGAAGTTCATCATCACTATATTTAGGAGCTCATAGCTGAAAGACAAGTGGAAGTCTGATTTTGTAGCACAGAGGAACAGACTACTGATATCTTGACCAAGTCAGTAAGTAAAGACAAATTAAGAAAGTAAAGACAATATTGCTTGAATGTGTTGATAGAGAGGCTCCGAGCAAGCATATTGAAGTTAATCATCATTATATTTTTGAGCTCATAGCTAAAAGACAAGTGGAAGTCCAATTTTGTATCCCAGAGGAATAAACTACTAATACGTTCACCAAGTCAGTAAGTAAAGAAAAATTAATAAAGTAAAGACACCAATGCTTGAACATGTTGCTAGAGAGGCTCCCAACAAGCATATTGAAGTTCATCATAACTATATTCGGGAGATCATAACATAAAGACAAGTGGAAGTCCGATTTTGTATCACGGAGGAACAAACTGTTGATATCTTAACCAAGTCAGTAAGTAAAGACAAATTAAGAAATTAAAAATAGTAATTCTTGAACGTGTTCCTCGAGAGGCTCAAAGAAAACATATTGAAGTTCATCATCACTATATTTTGGAGCTCATAGCCGAAAGACAAGTGGAATTCCGATTTTGTAGCACAAAGGAAGAGACTACTAATATCTTGACCAAGTCAATAAATTAAGAAAGTAAAGACATTAATACTTACACTGTTAGAAATTTTTTTTCTTGTTAGTACACAAATTATGTGTATATGTAGATTGATGAAGTAATTCTGCATGTGTGATGGCGGTGAAAGAATGAGTAGGTGATGTGCGATAATATGTGTTAAATTTCAATTTGATGCAGGAGAATCAAGCCCCTAGCCAGCAATGTGACATCTTGGTCACATGTTGTGGCTAGTTAGAATAAATTAGACTTAGAAATTATTTAAATAATATATTTATTTAAATTTGTTATTTATTTTTAGAGAATTGTTAGTTTGTTTTTCTATTTAATTAGATTAGGCATAATAATATAATTGGCTTCTTTCCTTGCGTGGAATAGAACCAAAATAGGGATAGATGCTAAATAATAGGGAGGTATTAGTTTGTTGAGAAACTCTAGAAGAAATCTATTCTGAGAAGAATAGTTTCTCATATTTGTATAAATTAGAGAGGCTGGAGGTGTAAAGAGCGTGAGTGTGTGAGAGATAATTTGAAATATGTATTGAATTATAGAGAGGGGCAGCAAACGCTTATGAGCCCATGCAATATTATTCATATATTTCTGAATATAATTGATTTTCAAATATGTTTTGTGCGAGTGATTGACATATGCAGGTATTAGGCGCAGAGTCAAACTGACAGCGTATTGTATAGTGCAGATGCGAATGAGCAGAGCTGGAGTATGATTAAAGAGGTCGACATGCGTCCATGGTGAAGTGATGACAGTCAACAAGCATAGATTGTGTTGAAGCAGTGAACAAATCGCCTGAAGAAGCGTTTGATTGGACGACAATAGTCATCGATTCTTTGAATTATATGGATCTGGAATATATGTAGAGGAAACAAGCCTCTGCATAGGCTTGGACTACCCTCAGGAGCAAAGTATCGTGTGAATTCAACTGTAACTGTGTTTCATTCATAAAAAAACCGTGTTAAAGGACTGAGCCAGCGTTAAAACCATTCAGTAAATATGATGACCAGGGGTAGCGTGCTTGAAGGTAACATTTGGACTGCAATTTGTTGTTGATTATACGATCTTTGCTATGATTAATGAATATGGTCATTGATTGTTTGCTGGAATAATTGATATGATTAAGTTGGGTTCACTGCTATGATAATCGATCTGTATATTAGAACTCATTATTTTTGTGCGGCGGTTGATATAAGTGTTGGACATTGATGTGGTAATCAATTAGAGTTTGCCATCGATTGTTCCTGTGTTGGGAAATGAAAACAAATCGATATATATATCCACCGATTTACCTGTGAGATTCGACTTCTGTGTTGTAAAAGTCGATATGAGGTTTTGATTGTTTGCTGTGATGGTGGACTGTGTTTTAACCCAAAAATTATAGTGATTGTTATTGCTTCTTCATTTCAAAAGAATGTATATGCAGTTTCTTTCTTAAAAGAACCGTTCCAGCTACTTCCAAACGAATTTTATATCAAAGTGATCCGGAAAAAACTCACAGTTTATAATTGAATGTAAAATTACATACCAAAGAGCAATGGTAACTTATTTGAAATCAGTTAAGGCAGTGATTCTGGGATTAACAAAAAGGGGAACTTTTTATTAAAACCGTTGCATCTTCTTTAAGAGTAGGAAAATTCTAATTTTCCTACATCATTTTTGGTATCAGAGCTTGTTAAGTTGTTTTGAAGTATTGCAGAAATGCCGCCCAGAAGAGGAGCTGGGATAGGTCAACGGAGACCTGCAGCAAATGCAATTTTGCTAGATGAGATCCAGAATTTACGCACAAGAATGGCTACCATGGAAACTACTCAACGGAGAGCAGCAGTTGGTGCAGTCGACAGTGCCGATGAAGAAGAGACCACTGACGAAGAAGTGGAGGAATAAAATGAAGTAGCTAAGGTTATGAAAATGCTAGTCAAAGCTAGAAGTGGACCAAGAATAGAAGTACCTTATTATGACGGAAGTCTTAGTGTGGAGGTGCTAATGGACTGGATCAGTTCATTAGATAAGTACTTCGACTATGAAGAGGTCGATGACAAGAAGAAAGTAAAGTTTGCAGCCACGAGATTGAAAGGCCATGCAGCTTTATGGTGGGATGAATTGCAGCTATCAAGGGAGCGAAAAGGGAAGCCCAAAATCAAGCAATGGGACAGAATGGTAAGTAAGATGAAGGGTAAGTTTTTGCCGAAGGATTACCAATTAAATTTTTTTATACAATTGTAGAACTTAAAATAGAAAGGGATGACAATCAAGGAATATACTGAAGAATTTTATAAGCTGAGTATTAGATTTGGCCATGTTGAAGACGATCTAGAAAAGATAGCTAGATATATAAATAGTTTGAGGTATGAAATACAGGATGAAATCAGCTTGTTGAATTTGAAGTCGGTTGAAGATGCTTATCAAGCAGCCTTGAGGGCAGAGGAAAAACTGGTGCACAAACAAAACCAGAGGAACAGAGGTAAGAACCCAGCAAAAGGAAAGGGAACATTCAGAACAAAATTTCAACACTCGCAGAATGAGACAGGGAGTGCAAGCAGTAAACCACCACAAAGAGGAGATTCTGGCCGCGGAAGATTCATGCTCAGGGGCAGAGGGCGAGGAAGAGACGTACGGTGTTATGTATGTGGTGAATGGGGACATATGCAATGGGATTGCCCTCATCAGAAGTCGGCAAACCCACGTAATGTTAATGTTGCAGAAGCCAAGGAGGATATTCCTCAACTTGAAGCCAAAGAGGAACCACCGGAAGCTGGAGAATCCCTGTTACTGAAGAGAGTATTGCTTAAAGAAGCCAAGGATACTAAAGAACCTGTTCAAAGGAAAAATCTATTCTGAACTATATGTAAGTCAAGGGGTAAGTGTTGCAAATTAGTAATTGATAGTGGTAGTACTGATAACCTTGTCTCTAAGGAAATGGTAGACAAATTGAAGTTGGAAAGAACAGTACACCCCACTCCTTATAAAGTATCGTGGCTCTAGAAAGGCCATCAAATTTTTGTAACTGAACAATGTAAGGTTGACTTTCAAATTGGTACTTATAAGGATGTTATTTTATGCGATATAATGCCGATGGATGTATGTCACATATTGCTTGGAAGGCCCTGGAAATTTGACCGAAAATCCATACATGATGGTCGAAGAAACACTTATACTCTTGAGAAAGACGGGAACAAGCACACACTACTGCCATTGAAAGATGAAGCTGATGAAGAAGCACTTAGAAATCATGTCATGTTGATAAGTGGGAAAACCTTATTGCAGGAGGTTGAGAAGGGTAAGGAGATGCATTTTGCCATTATCGGAAAACCTAAGGTAATCTTAACTTTTACAAATTTGGAAGATCTACCTGAAGAAATTCAAATTTTATTGAATGATTTTGATGATATTGTTGTGGATGAGTTACCAAATGAGTTGCCACCTATCAGGGGTATTAGCCACCATATTGATCTAATTCTAGGAGCCAGTTTACTGAATAAATCAGCCTACAGGTTAACACCACAGGAGAATGCCGAAATTGGAAGACAGGTCCAAGAGTTGATGGACAAAGGATTGATCAGAGAGAGCCTTAGTCCATGTGTTGTACCAACAGTCCTCAGTCCAAATAAAGGAGGCGAATGGCGTATGTGCACAGATTCTAGAGCTATAAACAAAATCACCATCAGGTATCGTTTTCCTCTACCTCAAATGGATGATTTAATGGACTGTTTGAGTGGGTCGAGTTATTTTTCTAAGATAGACTTGAAGAGTGGGTATCATCAAATAAGAATAAGAGAGGGGGATGAATGTAAAACTGCATTCAAGAAAAATAGTGGCTTGTATGAATGGTTAGTAATGCCCTTTGGACTTACTAACACACCTAGTACTTTCATGAGATTGATGAACAATGTTTTGAAAGAGTATATAGGTAAATTTGTGATTGTTTACCTCGATGATATACTTATCTTCAGTCGAAATAAGGAAGAACATCTAGGACACCTCAAATTAGTTCTAAGAACTTTGCAAAAAGAGAAATTGTTAATAAATTTGAAGAAGTGCAGCTTTATGAAGGAAGAACTGATTTATTTGGGTTTTGTAGTTTCTAAGGAAGGGCTGAAAATGGATCCAGAGAAAATTCAGGAAATTGTAAATTGGCCAACTCCTAGAAACACATTTGAGGTAATAAGCTTCCATGGGTTGGCAAGTTTTTACTAAAAAATTATTCGAAGTTTTACTCAAATTTTTGCACCCATCATCGAAACAATCAGGGATACTAAACAGCCATTCAAATAAACAGAGGCAGCAAATCAAAATTTTAAATTGTTAAAGAAGAAGATTACTGAGAAACCAATCTTGGCTTTACCAAATTTTGAGAAAGTTTTCCAAGTTGAAACTGATGCTAGCGGAATTGCAATTGGAGCAGTTTTAAGCCAAGAACGGAAACCCATAGCATACTTTAGTGAAAAACTAAATGAAGCTAAACAGAAATATTCATCATATGACAAAGAATTTTATGTCGTCATCCAGGCCTTAAAGAAGTGGAGACATTATTTATTGCCAAAAGAGTTTGTGTTATATTCTGATAATCACGCATTACAGTTTATAAGCAATCAACCAAAATTGAATCAAAGACATGCTAAATGGGTAGAATATTTACAAAGCTGCACTTTTGTAATCAAACATACAAGTGGGAAATTGAACAAAGTCGTTGATGCTTTAAGTAGGGTGAATTTGATCATGCAAGAATTGCAGGTTGGTGTTGTGGGATTTGAAGAAATGGTTGACATGTATAAAGATGATGCAGAGTTTAAAGATGTTTATGCAGCAATGGAAAATCCAGCAATCCACAACAGAAGCCAGTGGTTGGATTATTCAATTCAAGGGGGATTACTATTCAAAAGTAATAATTTGTGTATTCCAAAATGTTCTATGAGGGAAAATATAATCAAGGAGAAGCACAGTGGAGGTCTGTCTAGACATTTCGGACAAGACAAAACTTTCGCTCAGGTAAATACTTTTTATTATTGTGCAAAGATGCAAACTGATGTTAAACGGTTTGTGGAAAAGTGCAGGATTTGTCAGCATGCTAGGGGAAAAAGCCATAATACAGGATTGTATCAGCCTTTACCAATACCCGACCGACCATGGGATGCAGTTAGTATGGATTTTATTTTGGGTTTACCAAAAACTCAAAGAGGGAATGATTCTATTTATGTTGTTGTGGATAGATTTTCTAAAATGGCTCATTTTATTGCATGCAAGAAAACAAGTGATGCAACCCATATCGCTAATCTATTCTTTTCAGAAATTGTGAGATTGCATGGATTGCCTGTGAGTATTGTGTCTGACAGGGATACCAAGTTTGTGGGATATTTTTGGAGAACTATGTGGAAGAAACTGGGTACCAACCTTAGTTTCAGTTTAGCATATCATCCTCAAATGGATGGGCAAAATGAGGTTGTGAATAGAAGTCTGGGAAACATAATAAGGAGCCTGGTGTACGACAATCCCAAACAGTGGGATTTAGCCCTTGCTCAAGCTGAATTTTCTTATAACGACACTCTGAATCGAAGTACTGGTATGAGTCCATTCCAAATTGTTTTTGGGATGCATCCAAGAGGTGTGTATGAACTCATAGACTTAGGAAAAAAAGAAGGAAGGAGCGCAAAGGCTGAAGAATTTGTCGAACAGATGTAGGGATTACAGGAAGAGGTAAAGAACAGATTGCAGGTAAGCAGCACCAAGTACAAGCAAAGAGCAGATGTGAAAAGGAAAGAAAAGGAATTCCAAGTAGGTGATTTAGTCATGGTCTATTTTATAAAGGAAAGATTTCCTGTTAGAACATATAACAAGTTGAAACTCAAGAAGATAGGACCATGTAAAATCATAAGGAAATTTTCTTCAAATGCATATGAAGTTAATCTACCAACAGGAATTGGAATATCCCCTATATTTAACATTTCAGACTTGTATCTATACCGAGAGCCAGAAGAAGAACTACCAGGAGACACGACAGCAGGAGGAAGCCCAACCATGAGTTGGGAAGAGCAGATGCCCAAAGCAGAGAAGAAAGAGGTAGAAGCTATTTTGGATAAAAGAGAGTCAAAGAAAACAAGACATCAAACTTATTATCAGTATTTGATCAAATGGAAAGGACAACCAGCAGAAGACGCCAGTTGGATGACTACAGCAAAACTGCAAAAGTTGGGAATCAATCCTAAAGAGCTACAAGATCACTTTCTTCCCTGGGAGTCTGATGCGGGAGCATCAAGCCCCTAGCCAGCAATGTGACATCTTGGTCACATGTTGTGGCTAGTTAGAATAAATTAGACTTAGAAATGGTTTAAATAATATATTTATTTAAATTTTTTATTTATTTATAGAGAATTGTTAGTCTGTTTTTCTATTTAATTAGATTAGGCATAATAATAGAATTTGTTTCTTTCCCTGCATGGAATAGAACCAAAATAGGGATAGATGCTAAATAATAGGGAGGTATTAGTTTGTTGAGAAACTCTAGAAGAAATCTATTCTGAGAAGAATAGTTTCTCATATTTGTATAAATTAGAGAGGCTAGAGGTGTAAAGAGAGTGAGTGTGTGAGAGATAATTTGAAATATGTATTGAATTGCAGAGAGGGGCAGAAAACACTTATGAGCCCATGCAATATTATTCATATATTTCTAAATATAATTGATTTTCAAATATGTTTTGTGCGAGTGATTGACATATGCAGGTATTAGGCGCAGAGTCAAACTGACAGCGTATTGTATAGAGCAGATGCGGATGAGCAGAGCTGGAGTATGATTAAAGAGGTCGACCTACGTCCATGGTGAAGTGATGACAGTCAGCAAGCATAGATTGTGTTGAAGCAGTGAAAAAATCGCCTAAAGCAGCGTTTGATTGGATGGAAACAGTCATCGATTCTTTGAATTATATGGATCTGGAATATATTTAGAGGAAACAAGCCTCTATGCAGGCTTGGAACGCCCTCAGGAGCAGAGTCTCGCGTGAATTCAACTGTAACAGCTGTGTCTCATTCATAAAAAAACCATGTTAAAGGACTGAACCAGCGTTAAAACCATTCAGTAAATATGATGACCAGGGGTAGCGTGCTTGAAGGTAACATTTGGACTGCAATTTGTTGTTGATTATATGATCTTTGCTATGATTAATGAATATGGTCATCGATTGTTTGCTGGAATAATCGATATGATTAAGTTGGGTTCGCTGCTATGATAATCGATCTGTATATTAGAACTCATTATTTTTGTGTGGCGGTTGATATAAGTGTTGGACGTTGATGTGGTAATCAATTAGAGTTTGCCATCGATTGTTCCTGTGTTGGGCAATGAAAACAAATCGATATATATATATATATATATATATATATATATATATATCCACCGATTTACCTATGAGAGTCGACTTCGGTGTTGTAAAAGTTGATATGAGGTTTTGATTGTTTGCTATGATGGTGGACTGTGTTTTAACGCAGAAATTATATTGATTGTTATTGCTTCTTCATTTCAAAAGAATGTATATGCAGTTGCTTTCTTAAAAGAACCGTTCCAGCTACTTCCAAACGAATTTTATATCAAAGTGATCCGGAAAAAACTCACAGTTTATAATTGAATGTAAAATTACATACCAAAGAGCAATGGTAACTTATTTGAAATCAGTTAAGGCAGTGATTCTGGGATTAACAAAAAGGGGAACTTTTTATTAAAACAGTTGCATCTTCTTTAAGAGTAGGAAAATTCTAATTTTCCTACATCAAAATTTTTTTTACACATAAGTTGGTATGTATGTGATGTATGAATGCTTCTAATATATGATCTAGTAGTACACTATACAAAGGCTCTGTGTATTGATATTCAGTAACTCTTATTGGTAATATAAGTGGAATGCAATCCCATCCTATATCATGACTTTCAACAGCGAAATCATTTAAAACACAACAACGAAATCATTAAAAACACATGAGATATTTACACAGAGAATGTGAATCATGACTTTACGCAAAGATCAATTACATAGAGAACGTGAATCGTGACTTTACACAGAGATCAATTAAATAGAGAACATGAATCATGACTTTACACATAGATCAATTAAACAGAGAACGACGCTTATGAATCGCGAATTTATACAGAGAACGATGCTTCTAAAGAATACCTGGACGAGAACAATGCTTCCGAAGAATACCTGGACGAACATAGACACAGAGAAGACGAGTGGGGGAGCATAGGTGCACCAACGACCACAAACCAAAAAATGATGGAAATCTTCTTCCGGCCTGAGAGCCGCTACATTTACAAAAACAAAGTTCGGTCAAACTTTTAACGCTAGTTCCTTCGCCTCCGACCAAAAATCTACTTATCGTTTCGTCGACGTAAACGGTGAAATAAGCTCGAATAACAACATAAAAAGTTTGGCCAAAGTAATTTCAAAAGTGTAACCCACCTTCAAACATTCACACAAAAGTAATTAAAATTAAATTAAAATAATAAGTAAACCATATTTAGAATTAAACTAAAATAATTAACAATCTAAATTATAATCATATTAACTAAAACAAAATAAAATTAAGAATACAACAAAACTAGAATAAGGTAAAAAAATCAAACATTGAAATAAGAATACAACCAAACTAGAATAAAGTAAAAAAATCAAACATTGAAATTAAATTAGAAAATAAAAGATAATAATATAAAAATAAAGTTATAAAATTAAATTAAACTAAAATATTATAAAAAATTATGTAAAAAAAAAAAAATTTGAAATAAAACTAAAATAATAAGTAAACGGCATTTAAAACTTAACTAAAAGTATATTTAAACAAGTTAGGCTGCGTGGCAGCTAGTCCCTGCCGACATGATCAAGAAAGTAAGATCAGGCCATATGCTAGAAACTAATGCTCATATGGTAGGTTTATTTTAAAAGCTACAACCTATGCCAATTAATATTATTGAGAGAGTACCGAAATACAGAGGTAAAGTAAAAAACTAATTTAAATAAAACTACGGACCGAGACAAGATAAGTGAGGATGCAAATTTGATTTTTTGTGGACATTGGCCGATTAGCTGAACATTTCTAATTTCATAAACTAGCTACTGATATTATATCGGTATGGTGATCCTGTCTCATAAAAATCAAAGGAATAGTCCATGCAATTTCTCAACACAAAAGAGAATGGATCTTAGAGCTCGTAGTTGGTTAGTTTCAAATACTTGCCCTCCAAGATTCAACCATAAGTGCAATTTTATAGATGATTAAATATAAGACTTAAAACCTGAACTCCATGGAATTCTACTTAAAACAAGACTTATGCTCAATTGATTATCATCGCAATGTATAGGATAATGTGCTTTGTTACATCACTAGTGACATTATTGTAATTTAAAAAGTCTTTAATATGAAAATTTGTTGCACCATCAGTGACATCATGAAAATTATATATAAAACATAAAACCTTTATAATATGGAAGCTTATTGTTAAAGTAATTGCCTTCACATCAATAAAATCAAAATAATAAAGTGGTATACAATATAACAACTTGATATCTATTTTATCAATTGAAAAGTGGTATACAATATGAATCCTGCCGTATAAGCTTAGAAACACGCGTATAATTACTTAGTTGTGGGAAAGGTGGATCATGCAGCGTGCCAGCTGTGCAGCTATGACTTCATTGCATGAATTACATTTGTTTGAGCTGTTTGATAAGTTTTGATAGCTGGTACGTCCGTCCTCGCCCTCCTAATGTCATCGAGCCAGCCACATTGCAGATGGATCATGTAGATGCAGAAGCCTATTTGATGTCAAAATGACTCAGAAACATAGTATTTTCAAGAGAACGCTCGCCGTTTTTTTCTGGTTAATTCGCTAACTAAAGTGAGCTTCATGTATCTGACTCCTTGTCCAAGACAAATGCAAAATTCACCAGATCGGAGCTGAGACAATCATCTTGCCTGCTATTGAGGCAATTGATGGAAATGCTATCCAATAAGTGGTTTGGAAGCAGGGGTTAATGGAGGTTGATAATGGCGGCTATTAGCATATTGACCCGAGTGATGCAATAGCTACAAGGAATGTAAATGGCTGTTTTCAAGAAGTTTTCATAAATATTTTTTTTCACACGCTGTTCATGAATTACATAGATCATCATTTTTGGGACAAATGTGAGTGCATTAATATGTGAACTAGATGTTGCAGTGCCCACTGAATACACGAAATTCTCTCTTAAAATATCTACCAAATTGTTGCAGAAGGGTGTTGTATGTAGATAAATAGGGCAAGTACCAAATTAGTCGCTTATGGCAGCTGGGAGCCCCAGGCACGTAGAATCTGATACGATGATATCACACCGGTTTGGCCAGGCCAGTTCGCCTGTGGCTTGAAGAGAGAGGGACGCACGTCAGGCCGCTTTGGCTGTGGCTTCAATATTGAGGAGGTCGCCCTGCTACTATGTTCAAAGAGACATTTATGCAGGCTTAAGTGCTAAATAGCACCGAGGCCAGGAGGAACGAGGGAGCTCGCCCGACCTCATAAGGGCTAGGAACTACGAAAGGGCTAGGAACTACGAAGCCTGACATAAGGAGGGCTAGGAGGAAATTCAATTCATCATTTCAGACAAGGAGGAGACCTGTTTCAACCAATTCAATTCATGAGTAAGTTCTGTTTGTAATTCAAAAAAACTCTCACCTGTACATAAAAATGACCTGTGCATAAAAATTAGAATTCATCGGCTATAACTCCTTCATCATATGTTAGTCATTCTTACTAAATGTTACATCCATGGAACTAAAATGTGGTTATTGAACATTTGCTTTTTGTTTATTGAATATGGATGAAAATAAATTTTATTACCAAACTTACGAGTGATTGTTGATCTGCAACAACGCACATGTCTCATATTTGTCTTCAGAATCTCCCTCAAAGAATCTGTAGCACTACTGATAATAGTCTCTCCTGGCATCACTTCCATTGGTTCTGTAGCCATATTCATGCAATTTAAACATTAGCGGGTTCTGTAACAATTTATACTTCTACAGGTTCTATAACAGTTTCAATTTCAATAGATTCAATAGATTTTGTAGCAATATAGTCTGTAGCAATATCCTGCTCACAGCATTAGAATTTCACAACAATAAATCAAAATAGGAAACGCGTCATCTTGATTTTTTTGGGGGGTTACTGATACTTACTGAATTTATGGCTCCACCAGCGTAGGCTCCAATTTCAGACGCAGAGACAAAGGCGATCCTTATTTAGCAGCATATTATTTAGTAGTAGATCCAAAGGCTCTTGGCGAACTCGGCAGAAGGAATGAGATAACGGAAGCCTGAAAGTGCAGGTAGCAAGCAAAGGTCCTAGTCCAGTCCCCGTCCATGTAGTTAAATGAGAATCAAGCAATGGCATGCAAACCACAATCACAAAATTTCGACACGGGAGGTCTCACTTGTCATAGTAAACACAGGTGGCGATAAGTGGTAATGTTATTGAAACTTACAATAAACTTAAGATAACTACATGATATCGTAAACATTTAATGTTTACTAATTAATGTTAGCATTAATTCAAATGCTGAGCAGTACATGACTATTGTTCTTATTGTTCTTATTAGATTAAAGTTTTACCACTATGAAAATGATTTAAATTTGTTCCCGCCTCGATATGAGGCCAAATAAGACGATAATTTTTTTGATTGGATGACAGAGAATATTCGTTGGAATATAACATAAAAAGCATTGGTTATTTGCAATAGCGGGGACTAATAAGCAGCTCAAAGTAATGCCAACTCTCTCGTTCCGATTACTATAGTCCCTGCCATGCCGCAGGCGACAGGGACTAATAAGCAGCTCAAAGTAATGCCAACTCTCTCGTTCCGATTACTATAGTCCCTGCCATGCCGCAGGCGGCAGGGACTAATAAATTATAATCATATTTTCTAAAACGAAATGACGTTAATAATACAATTCCATCATAAAGATAAGAAGCTTCATTGTGTTACTTCGTATAGATAGTTATCATTATGTAGTATAGTACTTTGTCGAGGACCTTTAATTGACTTCCAATAGTTGAAATTAGAAAGTTCGTGCTAGAATTTCAACCAAATATTTTTAGTACGTAAATGCATTCAAAATTGTACCATAATGCTAAAGAATTCAACAAGGTTTCATCTCAAACATATAACATTTTGTAAATTTAAAAATCCTTGAGTTTCCTAAACTTTTGGTTATCGGGCTGCTAATCCTGAAACTCTGTCGTAGTCTTCTTCCAATTTCTCTTACATGTAATCTTCTGTTTACTTCACTTTTACTTTCTTTTATATAAAATACAATATCGAAATCGAGTGCATGACACATTTTAAAATATACTACTTTTAGCTATATAATCTGTATTAATATGTTGTCAGACTAGTCTTGTCGTGATTTCAGAAAAGATATTATTTAATTTTGCAATTATCAAGCAATAGTCCCCAACATTGTTACATGATAAAATTATGCATATTGTTATTTTGCATTGCTATTTGCATTAATGTCATGGTATTTATTTGCATTAATGTCATGGATTTATATATTTTATTGATAATTGATATATAATATTATTTTATTTTATTTTTTATGATAAAATATTTTATATATAATAATGTTAAATTATTTGAGTTTCAATGCTTTGGTAAATAATTATTTTTATAAGTTAAAAATTTTGGAAAAGTGTTTTAATTGTTTTTTTTTTATATTTATGAAATAATTGTATTTAGGGCAATAATAGTATTTAATATTTTGTTATTATTCATTTTTATGAAAATTTCTAAGACAATAGGAAATGTTCTTATTTACTAGTTTTATATAGAGTAAGAAGGTTTCATTTCATTATCATATTAAACACTAGTTCCATTGGTTTTATATTTTTTTGAAATATTTTGCAATTATACAAAGAAATCCAATTCTAAATAATTTTTTTCTAAAATTAAATTAATTTTGGTAAGATTGTGCAAATTTTCTAAAATTAAAATAATTTTTGTGATATTGTACTTACAAATGAGAAGTAGTAGGTTCAAATACGGTCATTAAAAAAAAAAAAAGTATATATCTTGGAACTGCATTATTAGAAGTCACTCCTTGATACCAACATTGAACAATAATAATTAAATTTCAAAAATTTAAATGTGGAAAATTTTGTTTTTTAAGCATCAAAATCATGTATTGTTTTATATAATTTCAATTTAAATTATAATTTTTTTTTTTTCATTACATTCTAAACTTATTATAATTATATTATTTTTTTCAATCAAATATGTATGGAGAAAAAATTTACACGGATTTGTGTTTTTAATCCCTAATGACTATATTTTTTTTATGTCAAATAATAATCTAATTGTTATTTTTTATAAATAATTGAATAGTTAAAAATAATAAAATATTATAGTTTTTAATATTTACACATGGTAAATTGTAAGTGTTTAAATTTTTAAAATATATATATGAAATTTGGGTTTTAAAAATTTATTTATTATTTTATATACAAAGATATATATTTTTATATGAAGTTTTATATAATTTTTTAAAATTTTATTTTTTAAACAAGAGAAAAAAAAATAGAATTTTTAAAAATATTTTAACATTTTTAAATCATGTTTTTGGAAATAGTATTCTTAGGAAGTCTTTAGAAATAAATGAATATTTTATAATAATAGCCATTTATTTTGGTGTTCTAATTCTTTTTCCTATTTCAGTTGTTTTTCTTTGACTTTATTTTTAAATATTATAGTTAGAGAATGACAAAGAAGTATGACAGAGAAGTGCAACGATAACGTTGTAAAAAGGAGTGCAAGAAGAATGAGGATAAAGACATTTGAATCCATCTTTACTTTATGTGTAAAATGCATTACTGATATTCAATTAGTCTAAATTCACAAATAATATTGTGGAGTAGGATAAACATTATATGTTGTATGTATATAAAGAATAAAGTTATGTGGGATAGAGAAAAAAAATGTTTATATCTGCCTTTAGTATTTTCATATTATTTTTTCATGAATACTATCATGTTTGGTTACATGTAATCATTTTTTTATCTTAATTTGTAAAGTACATATTTTTATGTATATCAAATTTCTTTTAGATGTATCATTAGTTGAGATTTATTTATAGGTTTCCTAACATTCTATGTGAGACACATAGCCATTGTTTAACTTTTATTTGAGTATATATTTTTTATTTGTATTCTTTTATATTTTTATGATTAAATTTGATAATATATATAATAAATAAATGTTTCTCTAATCAATTTGTATTTTAATAAATAACTATTCTACTAAACAAATTTTTTCAATCTTTCCAAAATTTCTCTATGATTCTTCAACCAATTCTATAACTCATACAACAACTATATAAAGTTGTTGTTATCACTTTTTTTTTCATTTACTATTTATAAAATAGATAAAAATTTTTGAGGATTAATTAATTGAATATGTAGCTCAAACAACAACCATATAAAATTGTTTTTGTTACTAAGAAGAAAATTTCACTATTATACAGGATGTCGAGAGGTGCAATCTACAGCTGAGTATGACCCTGATGTCAAGTAGGCACAATCTACAGCCGAGTATGACCCTGATGTCAAGTAGGCGCAATCTACAGCCGAGTATGACCCTGATGTCAAGTATGCATCAACCTAATATTTAATTTTATATAACTTGAATATTTAAATTATATATAACATTTTAAACTTATTAATGGGTTGAGATTAATTATGAAAATACAACTATGTACTATTTATATAATTTGAATGGATAGTAAATTATCTCACCCATTTAATAATGCTTTATTATATACGTGAATTTGAATGGATCATAAATTTACCTTTAACAAAAAAAATTACCATATTGAATTTCAAAATTAAGTAAAATTTTAAACATATTTACCCTTTACTAAAGTTAATACCATTTCCTAAATCAAAGGAAAAGAGTTAGTTAATTCAACACAAACAATCAAAATCCAAAATATTTTAATATTTCTTTTAATTAAATATTTGTAAAATGAATCTTTAAAAAGAAAACCCATGTTGTATGGAAAAATTAAAATCTTTAAAGATATAAATATTTCCCCATCAAAATTATAATATTTCAAAATTTAAATAAATAAAAATCTAAATAAACCTGAGATATGGTAAATAAATAAAACCTATTTTTATACTTACTCCAGAGCTATGGTAAATAAATAAAAATATATATAAACTAGATTTATCGTAAATAAATAAAAACTTATTTTTATATTTACTCCACAAACCTTTTTATATTTAAAAAAACTCAAAAATCTAGGTTTTATTTAGATGAAGCATATGGGACGAATACCATTGGACAAATTAATATTGATACCATGGAATAAATACCATGGGCCAAATACCATATTTATAAAAGAAGAATGGTAAATAAATAAATACAAAAAAGGTATACAGAGATATGATAAATAAATAAATATAAAATAGGTATAAATAGGTATGGTAAATAAATAAATATAAAAGAGGTATAAAGAGGTAAGGTAAAAAAATAAAAATGTATCAAATATGATTATAAATACAAATATAATAATATATTAAGCCTATGGGCCAAATACCATAGTAAATAAAATAGGTATGGTAGATAAATAAAAATATAAATAAACTAGAGGTATGGTAAGTAAATAAAACCTCTTTTAATATTTACTCCATAATGTGCTTTATGTTTACGAACACTCAAAAAATAGGTTTTATTTAGGCGAAGCCTATGGTCCGAATACCATGGGCTAAATTATCATTAATACCATGCAAAAAAATATATATATATTAACCCTAATATAATATTAAAACATTAATTTATTATTATTATTATTATTATTAAATCTAATACTCATCTTAAGATATTATAATATTAATATTATTAAATTTAATAACTTTCGATTAAGACAATATTAAATTTATTATATTATAATATATATAAATTTATCATGATATATATTAAGTCTATATATATATGGGAGGGAAGAACAAAGATATAGAGTGATAGAGGTGGAGATATAGGAGGATTGGAAAGGGAGAGATGGAGATAAACTAAAGGAAAGGGGAGAGGAGGAATGAAGAGTGAGAGAGGGAGACACAAATATGGAGGAGGGAGAGATGGAGGAGGGAGAGAGAGAAGGAGACGGGGAGGGAGATAATGATTGGATTAGAGGAGATGGAGATGGCGGAAGAGAGAGGGGGGTAAGAGATAAAGGGAGAGAGATATGGCAGAAGAGACAGGGAGGTAAGAGAGAAAGGGAGAGATAGGAAGGACCTGAGAGAGGGAGGGATAGATAGATGTCGGAGGGGGAGAGAGGGAGGGAAGAAGAAATATATAGAGAGAGAAGTGGAGAGAGAGAAAGGGAATGGCAAGGGAGAGATGGAGAGAGTGTGTATGTTTAGGGGTGATAAAAGATACAATGTAGGATGTATGGAGAGAAGGGGGGAGAGGAGAGAGTGAGGGATATAGTAATATAGTTGGAGGGATAGAGAGAGAGAGAGAGAGAGAGAGAGATAGAGAGGGATGTAGGAGCGAAAGGGAGAGAGGGGAAGGATGAGAGAGATGAGGAGAGTGATGGGGGAAGAGAGAGTATTGGAGAGAGAGAGAGAGAGAGAGAGAGAGAGAGAGATCACGGAAGATAGAGGGAGGTAGGTGATTTCTAATACTATTTGATTTCTTTCACTAGATGTGTTGATTTCAATGTAGACGTTGATTTATAATTTTATTTGATTGCTTGCACTAGATGCATTGATTTCAATGTAGATGATTCCTAATCCTATTTTATTGTTTACACTAAATGCATTGATTTCAATGTAGAAGTTATTTTTTAATCATATTTGATTCCTTGCATTAAATGCATTGATTTGAATGTAGATGATGATTTCTGATTTGATGTAATTGGGTATATGATGGTACATTAATTTTAAAGTGATTGGATTAGCAATATGCATTGATTTTAGTGTAAGCACAAAATGGTATTGAAAATGCACATTGTTTTTTGTGTTATAGTGATTTAACCTATTAATATTGGAGAGCGAGAGAGATAAGGTATCATGTTTACTACAACCACTTGAGCTAAAGATTTAAATGATTTATGATTTAAATTTTATTTTTCATATAATCGATATGAAAAGATGACAAAACTAACAAGGGTGACAATAAGAATAGTAGAAGAGAATAGTTTGAGATTGATCACAATGACGACTATTTGTAACATGAGTAAATTTTTATTACTCACATTTTCTATCTTTTGACATTATTATTGTCACTTTTCATTCAAAAAAATTATTTCATCATTTTTCATCATTAAAGTTATTAACAATATTTATCATTAAAATAAAATTTAAAATTAAAATGACCAAGTTAATCTCAGAAATATTTAACATATCTAAGATGATTATATTAACATTTTATATATTTACATAATATTGATAAAATTAATCATATCTTTGATAGATTTTCCTTGGCAGCACATGACTGAAACCAGCCTAGATTCATCTTAACTCCGGATCTATCAAGTGCCGAGAGGGATAAAATCTCTCGAGGTGCAAACCTTTCCTCAATTTTTGCACTCAAAAAAGAGGTCTACACCTCGAGAGATTTGATCCCTCTCGGCGCTTGATAGAACCGGAGTTAAGATGGATCTAGGTTGGTTGCGCCGAGAGGCGCAATCTAGAGCCCATTATGACCCTGATGTCAAGTATGTCATGTCCTCAAAAAAAATTGCTAATGTCGACCAAAGAATTAACCCAATCTTTAATTTTATATAACTTGAATATTTAGATTATATATAACTTAACCTAAAGCTGAGAATAGGAAAAGAGGCAGGAAGACAAAACAAGAGGTCCTACTAAATATCTCGTCAGTATACTCCCTTGGAAATTCGTCTCAAGTCAGGAAGGGAATTCATGGTTGGGAAAGAGAAACCCAGAGCAATGAGGAAGACACTAAAGTAGAGGCAGAAATTTTGGACTTCGTTTCAGATCATGGGAACACTAGAGGTCGGATTTCATTTTTCAATCAAACAGTCCATACTTATTGGATTATAAAGTGTCTTTGAGCTAAGGCTATCTAGAGTATTCATCCATGCAATGAGAATCAAGAACCAAAAATGTTGGAATTACTGCAGGACATTGATATTCAGATTCAACATATCAAGGTGACTCAGTACCAAGTGATAGACCGTATTGGAAGAATTGAAGACCATGTTGGACGAATTGAGAAGCAGATCCAACAGCTGCAACAAGCAGACATGCGAGGTTCTACAGAAAAGGACCCACCTCCAATAGAGTCATTAGATGGATAGGTTTCCAGTTTAATTTTGTATATTCAGTGTTTTTTTTTACAGGGCTTTGGTTTCAAGTTGTTACTTTGTAAATAGTTTAAATAGTGAAGTAGCTAATGCTGCAAGTAGAAGAATGAAACATTTTCAATTTTGGATGGCTTTTAATGCATTAAGGTGGCCAACAGACCTGGTTTCCTTTGGGAAGGTTGAGGTCACCAAATCACTATCTATTGTAACCTACTTTAAGAATATAAATAGAAAATAGCAAGGTACTACCAAATTGACCAAAAAAAAAAAAAAACTTATTAATTGGTTGAGATTAATTATTAAAATAAAACTATGTATTATTTATATAATTTGAATGGATAGTAAATTATCTCACCCATTTAATAATTTCTTTATTATATATGTGAATTTGAATGGATCATAAATTTACCTTTAACAGAAAAAATTATCATATTGAATTTCCAAATGAAGTAATATTTTAAACATCTTTACCCTTTACTAAATTCAATATCATTTCCTAAATCAAAGGAAAAGAATTAATTCAACACAACCAATCAAAATCCAAAATATTTTAATATTTATTTTAATTAAATATTTGTAAAATGAATCTTTAAAAAGAAAACCCATGTTGTATGGACAAATTAAAATCTTTAAAGATATAAATGTTTCCCCATAAAAATTGCAATATTTCAAAATTTAAATAAATAAAAATCTAAATAAACCAGAGCTATGGTAAATAAATAAAAATATATATAAACTAGATGTATGGTAAATAAATAAAAACATATTTTTATATTTACTCCACAAACCTTTTTATATTTAAAAAAACTCAAAAAGAGATGTTTTATTTAGATGAAGCCTATGGGAGGAATACCATGGGACAAATTAATATTGTACCATGGGCTAAATACCATGGGCCAAATACCGTATTTATAAAAGAGGTATGGTAAATAAATAAATACAAAAAAAGGTATAAAGAGGTATGATAAATAAATAAATATAAAATAGGTATAAAGAGGTATGGTAAATAAATATAAAAGAGGTATAAAGAGGTAAGGTAAGAAAATAAAAATATATCAAATATGATTATAAATAAAAATCTAATTATATAACAAGCCTATGGGCCAAATACCATAGTAAATAAAAGAGATATGGTAAATAAATATAAATATAAATAAATTAAAGGTATGGTAAGTAAATAAAACCTCTTTTCATATTTACTCCATAATTTGCTTTATATTCCCGAACACTCAAAAAATAGGTTTTATTTAGGTGAAGCCTATTGTCCAAATACCATGGGATAAATTATTATTAATACCATGCAAAAAAAAACATTATTAACTCTAATATAATATTAAAACATTAATATTATTTTTATTTTTATTATTATTATTAAACCTAATACTCATATTAATATATTATAATATTAATATTATTAAATTTAATAACTTTTGATTAATACAATATTAAATTTAATATATTATAATATATATAAATGTATCATGATATATATTAAGTCTAGATATATATGGGAGGGAAGAACAAAGATATAGAGTGATAGAGGTGGAGATATAGGGGGATTGACAAGGGAGATATGGAGATAAACTAAAGGAAAGGAGAGAGGAGGAATAAAGAGTGAGAGAGGGAGACACAAATATGGAGGAGGGAGAGAGTGAAGGAGAGGGGGAGGGAGATAGTGATAGAATTAGAGGAGATAGAGATGGCGGAAGAGAGAGGGAGGTAAGAGATAAAGGGAGAGAGAGAGATGGGAGAAGAGAGAGAGAGGTAAGAGAAAAAGGGAGAGATAGGAATGACCAGAGAGAGGGCTTGAGAGAGGGAGGCATAGAGAGACGTTGGAGGGGGAGAGAGGGAGGGAAGAAGAAATATAGAGAGAGAGAGAGAGAAGTGGAGAGAGAGAGAGAGAGAGAGAGAGAGTGTGTGGCAAGGGACAGATGGAGAGACTGTGTATGTTTAGGGGTGAGAAAAGAGACAAAGTAGGATGTATGGAGAGAAGGGGGGAGAGAAGGAGAAAGGGAGGGATATAGTAATATAGTTGGAGAGAGAGAAAGAGAGAGAGAGAGAGAGAGAGAGAGAGATGGAGGTAGGAGAGAAAGAGAGAGAGGGGAAGGATTAGATAGATGAGGAGAATGATGGGGAAGTGATAGTATTGGAGGAGACAGAGAGAGATAGAGAGAGAGAGAGAGAGGAGAGAGAGAGAACGGGGAAGAGAGAGGGAGGTAGGTGATTTCTAATACTATTTTATTCCTTGTACTGGATGTGTTGATTTCAAAGTATATGTTGATTTATAATTATATTTGATTGCTTGCACTGGATGCATTGATTTCAATGTAGATGATTCCTAATCCTATTTTATTGTTTGCACTAAATGCATTGATTTCAGTGTAGAAGTTATTTTCTAATCTTATTTGATTGTTTGCATTAAATGCATTGATTTCAATGAAGATGCTGATTTCTGATTTGATGTAATTGGATATATGATGGTGCATTAATTTTAAAGTAATTGGATTAACAATATGCATTGATTTTAGTGTAAGCACAAAATGGTATTGACAATGCACATTTTTTTTTGTGTTATAGTAATTTAACCTATTAATATTGGAGAGTAAGAGAGACAAGGTATCATGTTTACTACAACATCTTGAGCTAAAGATTTAAAGGATTTACAATTTAAATTTTCCTTTTCATATAATAGATATGAAAAGATGAATAAACTTACAAGAGTGACGATAAGAATAGTAGAAGAGAATAGTTTGAGATTGATCACAATGAAGACAATTTGTAACATGAGTACATTCTTATTATTCACATTTTCTATCTTTGGACATTATTATTTTCAATTTGCATTCAAAAACATTATTTCATCATTTTTTCATCATTAAAGTTATTAACAATATTTATCATCTCAACAAACTAAGGTAATTAAGAAAATTTAAAATTAAAATTACCAAGTTAAAAATATTTAGCATATTTAATTTTTTTATATTAATATTTAATATATCTACATATTATTGATAAAATTAATCATACATTCGATAGATTTTCCTTGGCATCACATGACTGAAACCAGCCTAGATCCATCTTAACTCTGGATCTATCAAGTGCCGAGAGGGATCAAATCTCTCAAGGTGAAAACCTTTCCTCAAGTTTTGCACTCAAAAAAGATGTTTGAAACTAGAAAGAATTGATCCCTCTCTGGAGTTAAGATGGATCTAGGCTGGTTGCACCTATAGGCGCAATCTAGACCCCATTATGACCCTGATGTCAAGTATGTCACGTCCTCAATAAATAATTGCTAATGTCGGCCAAAGCATTAACCTAATCTTTAATTTAATATAACTTGAATATTTAGATTATATATAACTTTTTAAACTTATTAATGTGTTGAGATTAATTATTAAAATACAACTACGTATTATTTATGTAATTTGAGTGGATAGTAAATTACATCACCCATTTAGTAATTTCTTTATTATATACGTGAATTTGAATGGATTATAAATTTACCTTTAACAAAAACAATTACCATATTGAATATCCAAATCAAGTAAACTTTTAAACATATTTACCCTTTACTAAAGTCAATATCATTTCCTAAATCAAAGGAAAAGAGTTAATTCAACACAAACAATCAAAATCCAAAATATTTTAATATTTCTTTTAATTAAGTATTTGTAAAATGAATCTTTAAAAAGAAAACCATGTTGTATGGAGAAATTAAAATCTTTAAAGATATAAATATTTCCCCATCAAAATTGCAATATTTCATAATTTAAATAAATAAAAATCTAAATAAACCGAAGGTATGGTAAATAAATAAAACCTATTTTTATACTTACTCCAGAGCTATGGTAAATAAATAAAAATATATATAAACTAGATGTATGGTAAATAAATAAAAACTTCTTTTTAATATAATTATATAACAAGCCTATGGGCCAAATACCATAGTAAATAAAAGAGGTATGGTAAATAAATAAAAATATAAATAAACTAGGTACGATAAGAAAATTAAACCTCTTTTCATATTTACTCCATAATCTACTTTATATTTACTAATAGACAAAAAATAGGTTTTATTTAGGTGAAGCCTATAGTCCAAATACCATGGGATAAATTATTATTAATACCATGCAAAAGAAACATTATTAACCGTGATATAATATTAAAACATTATTATTACTATTATTATTATTATTAAATATAATATTCATATTAATATATTATAATATTAATATTATTAAATTTAATAACTTTCAATTAATACAATATTAAATTTACTATATTATAATATATACAAATGTATCATGATATATGTTAAGTCTAGATATATATGGGAGGGAAGAACAAAGATATAGAGTGATAGAGGTGGAGATATAGGGTGATTGACAAGGGAGAGATGGAGATAAACTAAAGGAAAGGGGAGAGGAGGAATGAAGAGTGAGAGAGGGAGAAACAAATATGGAGGAGGGAGAGAGAGAAGGAGAGGGGGAGGGAGATAGTGATAGGATTAGAGGAGACAGAGATGGCAGAAGAGAGAGGGGGGTAAGAGATAAAGGGAGAGAGAGATGGCAGAAGAGAGGGGGGGTAAGAGATAAAGGGAGAGAGAGATGGCAGAAGAGAGAGGGAGGTAAGAGAGAAAGGGAGAGATAGGAAGGACCAAAGAGAGGACTTGAGAGAGGGAGGGATAGAGAGACGTTGGAGGGGGAGAGAGGGAGGGAAGAAGAAATATATATAGAGAGAGAAGTGGAGAGAGAGAGAGGGAGCGGCAAGGGAGAGATGGAGAGAGTGTGTATGTTTAGGGGTGAGAAAAGAGACAAAGTAGGATGTATGGAGAGAAGGGGGGAGAGAAGGAGAGAGGGAGGGATAGAGTAATATATTTGGAGAGAGAGAGAGAGAGAGAGAAAAGGAGAGATAGGAAGGATGAGAGAGATGAGGAGAATGGTGGGGGAAGAGAGAGTATTGGACGGAAGAGAGAGAGAGAGAGAAAGAGAGGTCATGGAAGAGAGAGGGAAGTAGGTGATTTCTAATACTATTTTATTTCTTGCACTGGATGTGTTTATTTCAGTGTAGATGTTTATTTATAATTATATTTGATTGCTTGCACTAGATCCATTGATTTCAATGTAGATGATTCCTAATCATATTTTATTGCTTGCACTAAATGCATTGATTTCAGTATAGAAGTCATTTTCTAATCTTATTTGATTGCTTGCATTAAATGCATTGGTTTCAGTGTAGATGTTGATTTCTGATTTGATGTAATTGGATATATGATGGTACATTAATTTTAAAGTGATTGGATTAACAATATGCATTGATTTTAGTGTAAGCACAAAATGGTATTGACAATGCACGTTATTTTTTGTGTTATAGTAATTTAACCTATTAATATTGGAGAGAAAGAGAGATAAGGTATCATGTTTACTACAACAGATTGAGCTAAAGATTTAAATGGTTTACAATTTAAATTATATTTTTCATATAATCGATATGAAAAGATGAAAAAACTAACAAGGGTGACAATAACAATAGTAGAAGAGAATAGTTTGAGATTGATCACAATGAAGACTATTTGTAACATGAGTACATTCTTATTATTCACATTTTCTATCTTTCAACATTATTATTGTCACTTTGCATTCAAAACAATTATTTAATCATTTTCCATTATTAAAGTTATTAACAATATTTATCATCTCAACAAACTAAGGTAACTAAGAACATTTTAAATTAAAATGACCAAGTTAATCTCATAAATATTTAGCATATTTAAAATGATTATATTAATATTTGATATATTTACATATTATTGATAAAATTAATCATATATTTGATAGATTTTCCTTGATAGCACACGACTCAAACCATCCTAGATCCATCTTAACTCCAGATCTATCAAGTGCCGAGAGGGATCAAATCTCTCGAGGTGCAAACCTTTCTCAAGGCACGCAAAAAATAGGTTTTCATGTCGAGAGATTTGATCCCTCTCAGCCCTTGATAGATCCGGAGTTAAGATGGATCTAGGTTGGTTATATTTTTATCACGAGTATCTTTATGATTTGTTAATAACACAACATCATTTATGTAAATAAAAAATAAAAAAGCATCACTTATCATATGTATACTTCATTTATTCTCTATGAGTCAATTTTCTACATAATTTATATAAATCAAATGGATGACACATTCTTATTTCATTTATATTTTACTCCTAATTTCGACTAGTCACTCTAATTTTATCATTTACTGAAATCCTGAATTTTACAATGAACTCTTCATATAATTAGAAATTATCTCTTCTCCAAACTACTCAAATTCCTCTTTATTATTTTGCAAAGCTATTATAAATAGTATAATAATTTTTAGAAAAAACCAATAAGTATTAATAAATATTTTTGTAACATACCTCACTTGCAATTTTTTTCCTCTATATAATTAAAAGGTATTTTTGTTTTTATATTTATATTTATATTGACATGACACACCAGACACTCATCTGTGTATATTTGTTGAGCCTCGGGTACAACAACTAATTTTTTTTTTTACTCCTCTGTCTCTAAACATGCATGTAACACTGCTCCAATTGTACTCCAGATGGACAGTAGACGGAATAGGGATTTGCAGGATACTATATTTAAGGCTCGTAAATGTTAGGGTTAAATAAAGGGTGCTCATTTGGAAGGGTTTGCCATAGAGTAACCGCCTTCTAGGGCTGGCACAGCGAGACCCTCATTTTCTCGCTCATGTTCCGGAGGATGGATTTGAAACTTCCCAAAGAGGAACCCTGTTTCGATGAGCCAGGACCCATAGAAACACATTGTTCAGACACGTATTTTACTACCTAGGATTTTACAATCATTTTACTAGATAAATGTGAGTTTCCTTGTGTAAATATGTTTGTGTAATACATTTTGGTTGAATGGTGTTGGAATTTCTGAACAATTCCTTAACACAAAGAGAAAATAAAAATTCTTCTACTTCAACACAGAGATTAAAATAAAATTCATGCATAGAGAGGTGGAGTAAAAACTCTTTTCATTAAGCTTCTAAACTATTACAAAATAAAAGGAACTTCTTCGGAACAACTCTGTTATAGATTTACAAAATTATTACAATGCAACGATTGTTTTTTTTTTCTTTTGACTGCTACAAAACGCATTGTTGCTTCAGATTTACTGTCTCACATAGTATTACACACTCTCTGTCTCTTCTGCTTTTCTTTTCTGCCTTCGGGAAAAAATTATGCACAGTATTTCACTTCAGCCTTCGCGCTCTTTCTCTGTTACATTACACATTGCACACGGCATGTATATGTATCTTAACGAACTATTACAATATTTATATATATATCTATATTGTAAATATAATATATTTACAATATATATTATAAAACATCTATTATCTAAGTTAAAAATAAAAATTTTCCACGGTAAATAAAACATTAACCCAAAGTAAAAAATAAAACATATGCTGCGGAAAATAAAAACAAATACAATAAAACATTTAACAAATATTTCGTGTGGTTCAAACATTACACAAGAGCCAATTCCTTTGTCCCCATGGAGCTCTTTTGATTGGTCCGGAGGAAGGTGATGTCACCTCCTTCGGTGGGTTGTCTTTCCCTTTGCTACTCAAGTTTGGATGCCCCCTCGAATTTTGTTGGCTGCAAACTTAATTCAAAATAAAAAATGGTTGGTGCAGTGTTTAATGCGGGAAGGTGAAATATTTAAATGACGGGATGGAGAGCTTTTCACAAAAAAATAGGCCTACGGCCTTTAACTAAAAAACTGGGTTTGCAGGAATTTACATTCAGGGATTTAATTCATAGTGGCTTGCAAGTAAAAACAAAAGGAATGTTGTCGCATTCTGTCCTTCTACTCTGCAATTGAAGTAAATATTTCAACACTCCCCCTTAAATTCAACTGTTGGATTCTCTTCCATACCCAGACATTTTCTAAAATAATTAAAAAATTTCTGCCCCAATGGTTTTGTCAAAATATCAGCAAACTACTCTTCAGTTCTGCAATGTTTCAAAACAGTTCACTAGCTCTTTGATGTAGTGATACTTGGCATAAATGTGTTTCGTTCTTTTGTGAAAAACTGAATTTTTTGACAATGCTATTGTTGAGCTATTATCACAATAAATTGTTGTGCCTTTTACCTGTTCATGACACAAACTCCTCAACATTCTTCTCATCCAAACTGCTTGACATGCTGCTGTTGTAGCTGTGACATACTCTGAATCTGCTGTAGATAAAGCCATGATTGGTTTTTTCTTAGAATCCCATCAAATGGCTCCTGATCCCATATGGAAAACATATCTAGAGGTGTTTTTACTGTCATCTATACTTCCAGCCCAAACATTGTCAGTATATCTAATCAATTCAGAATTTTCTGAAGTGGTGTATGAAATACCATACCTCTTTTTTCCTTTCACATACCTCAAAATTCTTTTTGTTGCTTGCCAATGTGTCTCCTTCGGCATTTCCATAAATATAGAAATTAAACTCACAGCATGCATAATGTCCGGCCTAGTTGCAGTCAAATACATGAGGCTGCCAACTATGCTCTTATAAAACTTGGATCAAAATTCTTGTTATTGTGTTCTTTGCTTAACTTCAATCCCATCACTGTAGGAGTAATTGTTGCCTTGCAATCCTGCATGTTAAATCTTTCCAAAACTTCATTTACATATTTGGATTGAGAGATAAAAACCTTATTTCCATTTTTCTCTACTTCTATTCCTAAGAAATATCTCAACTATCCCATATCAGTCATCTCAAATTCAACCTTCATGACTGTTTTAAAATTCTCAATAAGGTAAGCATCATTACCTATGAATATAACATCATCAACATACAAAACAACAATGAACATATTAACATATTTCTCCTTGAAGTATAATGTGGGTTCTCCTTCACATTTTTCAAACCCATTTTCCAGTAGATAGGCATCTATCCTACTGTACCATGCTCTTGGTGCTTGTTTCAGCCCATAACGAGCTTTCTTTAATCTTCATACTTTGTGCTCTTGGCCTGATTCCTCATATCCCAGAGGTTGCTCAACACAAACCTCTTCCATTAAAACTCCATTTAGGAATTCTGATTTCACATCCATTTGGTAAACTTTCCACTTGTGTTGTGCTACTATGGATAGTACTGCTCTTACTATTTCCATTCTTGCAACCGGTGAAAAATTTCCTTCATAGTCTCTTCCTTGTTGTTGCTTATAGCCTTTGACAACAAGTCTGAACTTGTGCCTTTCAATCTTACCTTCAACATTTCTCTTGGTTTTATAAACCCGTTTTACTCCAATTACTTCTTTTCCTTTGGGAGATCAACCAATTCCCATGTCTTATTTTTCTCTATGGCATTTATCTCTTCATCCATATCATCTATCCATTTCTTATCTTTTATAGCTTCTTCAAAATTAATAGGATCATCTACATGACAGTACAATGCAAATAAAGAGTTCAAAACTTCATTTGCTACCTCTTGCTCATAATATCATTCAGACTTCTGAATCTGGTTCCTCTTTCACTTGGTGTACTTGTGCTTGTAGAAGCACTCAAATCTGCTCCTTGTGATGTGCTTGGAGAAGCACTGTTATCACTTCTCACGGGTGTTCTCATACCTGCTTGTGGTGTCCCTTGATATCTTGGTGTTGGTGAAGGTGGTGCTACTGATGAGGGGTTTCTTACAGCCATTTATTCCTCATCATCATCATGAGACAAACAAGTTTTTACATTCACTATTTTCTCAATGCTTCTATCTCAAGCTTCTTCCTCAATGAATTGTACATCTCTTCTTATAACAAAATTCTTGGTGGATGGGTTATATAGTCTGTATGTCTTTGATTCTTCACTATATCCAATAAATATGCACTTCTCCCCCTTACTGTCCAACTTCTTCCTTAGCTGATCCGAAATGCGTGCATAAGCCACACAAGTGAAAACTCTCATGTGGGTGACAAACTGCTTTGTGCCACTCCAGGCTTCTTCAGGAACTCTGTTCATCACAACTTTGGTTTGGAATATATTCAAGATGTATGCTGCACAATGTACAGATTTAGCCCAATACTCATTTGGCAAATGTTTTGCCTTCAACATACTTCTTACCATGTCCATGATGGTTCTATTTTTTCTTTTGGCAACTCCATTTTGCTGTGGTGTATACCTTGTTGTAAATTTCTTGTGTATCCAATTTTCTCTACAAAAACGCATAAATTATTTTGAGATATACTTTCCCTCTCTGTCAGTTCTGAAGAACTTGATATGATGCCCACTTTGGTTCTCTACAAGAGCCCTAAAGCAGCAAAATTTCTCAAACACTTCACTCTTATATTTGAAGAAATAAACCCAAGTTTTTCATGTGAAATAATCAATGAAAGTCAGAATATAGTGGTTGCTTGCTAATGATTGTGTTTTCATTGGTCCACACAAATCAGAATAGACAATTTCTAAGGGTGCCTTTTCCCTTATGCTCTTTCCTGATGAAAAACATTCTCTGTGTTGTTTTCCCAAGATGCAGCCTTCACATAGGCTGTCTGGTTTCTCAATCAATGGTGATCCCTTTACCATTCCTTTCCTATGCAACAAATTCAGACCTCCAAAGTTGAGATGTCCAAATCTCAAGTGCCATAACCAATTTCATCTTCTGCTTCTCTTTGGAATGTCCCTTGTGTCACTACTTTCATTTCAACTCCTTTCTTCAAATCTGCTCTCTTCTTGAAAGGGAACATTCTGTTCCTTGTCATCTTCACTTGAGCAATAAATTGTTTTCTTGGTGGTTTATCCGTGATGGTGCATACATCATCTTCAAAAAATACATTGTATCCATTTTGAATGAGTTGTCCAATGCTCAAGAGGTTACACTTCATACCAGGCACATAATAAACATCTGATATGGATCTTCCTTCTCCTTTCTTTTTCAAAACACTTACTCTACATTTTCCCATGACAGAGACCTTATTGTCTGTCCCCAATGTTACTTGAGATTTTACATTTTCATCTAACATCGAAAACATGGAAATGTTTCTAGTCATATGGTTGCTACATCCTGAATCTAGAAACCATATATCCTCATTTTTCTCTTCAGCCAAATTACATGCTAAAAATATATTTTCTTGAATGATATTTTCTTTAGTAAAATTAGCACTGGGTCTACTACCCATGTCATTCTGTTTCTTCCTACATTCATTAGCATAATGGCCATACTTCTTACAGTAATGACATTGGACTTGGGATTTATCATACCTTTGTCCATGTGCTTGATTTTTTCCACCTTGTTGGTTGTTGCCTTGGCCTTGATTCTGATTTTGGTTGTTTCCCCTTCCACTTGTATTTGTAGGGCTTTTTCTTCCTCTGTTTTCGCTTCTACCTCTACCTTTTCCTCTGGAGTTTCCTCTTCCTTGACCTCTTCCTCTTCCAAAGGAAATTTGGGTCTTTAAGGCATGCTTCAAAAATGATTTTTTTGCTCTACCCAATCATTTTTCATGTGTCATAAATGATGCATGAAGCTCATCAACAATAAACTTTGAGAGATCCTTTTTCTCTTCAATGGTTGTGACTATCACATCAAACCTTGAGGGTAAACTCCTCAATACTTTCTCCACAATTATTCTTTCTTCTACTATCTCCCCACGAGATATAATTTGGGTGACCAACCCAATCAGTAAATTAAAGAATGAGTCTATTGTATCAGAATCTTTCATGCAAATGATTTCAAAATCCCTTCTCATTAATTGAAGCTTTGTTTTCTTTACCTTCTCCATACCTTGGTAGGTTGTCTGGAGAGTATCCCATGCCTCCTTGGACCTCTTGGCTGTTGAAATCCTTGTAGATACACTTTCATGCACTACTTCATAGAGATAGAAGAGGGCTTTGGAGTCCTTCTTCCTATTACTCTTTAGCAAATTCTTATCTACCTATGTTGAGGTATTAAATGCTTTTTCATCTGTTGGTTATTCTAAATTATCTTCAACTAGCTCCCATAAATCTTGAGAGGAAAATATGGCGCTCATTATGATTGTCAAATAGTCATAATTCTTCCCATTCAACTGTGGGAGTTGGGTATTTCCTATACTCGTGCTTGTGCTGGCTCCTACCATAGCTAGATTTCTAAACTATGCTTTAAAAAAACCTCACTGTGTTTTTAAATGAACTGTCTCTCTGCTGAGAAATAAACTTTGTCTTTAAAACTCTTGAGACTTCTCTTTTACAGCACTTTGGACTGTAATCTTAACAACAAACAATAAACTTTGTTTTTGATAAATACCTGACTTTGTTTTGTTGAACCTTCAATCTGCTGGAGGAACCTTCAACAAAACTCCTTCTTCCTTCCTTCAGCTTCTTTGTCAAACACAAAGATCCTGGACTAGCTCTGATACCATGTTGGAATTTCTGAACAATTCCTTAACACACAGAGGAAATAAAAATTCCTCTACTTCAACATAGCGATTAAAATAAAAGGAACTTCTTCAGAACAACTATGTTCTAGATTTACAAAATGATTACGATGAAAAGATTGTTTTTCTTTCTTTCTTTTGACTGCTACAAAACGCAGTGTTGCTTCAGATTTATTGTCTCACATATTATTACACACTCTTTGTCTCTTCTGCTTTTCTTTTCTGCCTTCGGGAAAAAATTACACAGAGTGTTTCACTTCAGTCTTCGGGCTCTCTCTCTGTTACATTACACAATGCACGTGGCATGTATATGTATCTTAGAAAACTATTACAATATATATATATATATATATTATAAAACATCTATTATCTAAGTTAAAAACCAAAATGTTCTACAGTAAATAAAACATTAACCCAAAGTAAAAAATAAAACATATACTGCGGAAAATAAAAACAAATACAATAAAACATTTAACAAACATTCCTTGGAGTTCAAATATTATGCAAGAGCCAATTTCTTTTGTAAATAATATATATTATAAAACATCTATTATCTAAGTTAAAAACCAAAATGTTCTGCAGTGAATAAAACATTAACTCAAAGTAAAAAATAAAACATATACTACGGAAAATAAAAACAAATACAATATAACATTTAACAAACATTCCTTGGGGTTCAAATATTATGCAAGAGCCAATTTCTTTGTCCCCGTGGAGCTCTTTTGATTGGTCCGGAGGAAGGTGACGTCACCTCCTCCGGTGTGTTTCCTTTCCCTTTGCTGCTCAAGTTTGGATGCCCCCGCAATTGTGCTGGCTGCAAAATTAAATCAAAATAAAAAATGGTTGGTGCAGTGTTTAATGCGAGCAGGTGAAATATTTAAATGATGGGATGGAGAGCTTTGCACAGCAAAACAGACCTAAGGCCTTTAACCAAAAAACTAGGTTTGCTGGAATTTACAGTCAGGGATTTAATTCATGATGGCTTGCAAGTAAAAACAAAAGATTGTCTGAATTTTTGCTACCAAGGGTTTCTTCTGGTGAACCATGTTTATTTTCTTAGTTCATCTGGTGAGACTCTTCGGATTCATCTCACAGGAGTTCCACGAGTTTGCAGTAACTTGCAAGGAAATACATATGCAATTCCCCATTTTCTTCTTGATCATTTTTTTTCCTCTCAGTGATATCTTTCTAACCTCCTCTATCTTTTCATTGCAGGCTGGTTCAACATTTTCAAGTTACTAGGACATATTCCCTTACTATATTCTGAATATCTAGTTCCCAAATGTTAAGCTCAGAATTCTTATGTTGCAGGCTAACCTATCCAGGTTTTTGGTACTTTCTATTATTAAATTTAGATTTTTATTCGAGACATAGTTTCCAAAGTAAACCTTTTTGTATGCTCTTTCAGTCCCAAGGCCTCTGAGATTTCTGTCGAATGAGTGTTTTTATACATTGAATGTGTTCTATATTAAGAGACCCTAAGTTTCACTCGGGTAGAGTTGAAAAATTACCATAAATATCTATAATTTTTTAGTTACATCATGCTGTCGAGAGTGGGCATACTAGACCCCAATTGATGATATGTATCCTGTTTTAGATTTGGATAACTAGTGTTGTTGACGTATGTCTCGTTGTAGATCTTATTATTTGTCCTTTTAGTACTTGTATTTTATGGAAATGTCAACGATTTAATCTAAGTAGTTGCAACTATGTTTGGTGAGTATTCTGTTTTTTCTATTTCTGTATTCTATTCATATTTAAATTAAAAATACTGTCTGTTATATTTAAAACTAGGAAGGTTGTTAATAACCATACCGTTCACACAAAGCTACTACACATCATCAATTCTTTCATTAAAAATTGGCCCCATATCCTTACAACTAGTCATTAAAAAAAATATTTACCAACTCATTTTAATGTCCAATACAACGATTTATATAACATTTAAAAAATAAATCAATATATAGAAAATATCTATCCTATCACTTCACTATCCAACCTAGGTACTCATATCATACAGAAGAAATATCCATACCATTATAATTACAGAAACAATTTAAGTTCTGGAGAACGGTAGGCATTACCATTTCTCCACCATGTCATCGATGTATAGCCATTACCATTTCTACCCCATCTAATGATACCTCACCAGTGTTTCCTCATAATCCCAAGTATTTCTAGGGATTCCACCGATTACTCCAAGTATTATTAGGGATTCCACCGATTCCAGTAGCCAGCCAACCAGCTCAAGAGGGCTTTATTTGGCAGCATCCTCCTTTCATCAACATCTTCCTATTTGTGGAAATCAAATTATTTTTTATATTCTCTAGGGATGGAAGTCACTTTCTGTAACAATTTGGTAAGTAGAAATTTGACGTAGTAACTTTTCTCTATAAATTTCTTAGCTAATTATATAATAACTTTTAACTAAAAGTTTAAATATTATATTTTTTACCACAATTTCACACTATTCAAAATTTACTAAATTAACTACGATAAAAATAAATTAAATATTTACTTTTCACTCGAGTGTTACATATTCCCTTGAGCCAAACACCATCTCGGTGTTTCTTAGCCTACAAAATTAGAATGTTCCTTGTGCATAAAATTTTTATTGTCATCTTTCCAAGGTAGCCCCTCAGATAAAGTTCTTCCATCGCACTTTACTAAGAACGTGCAAAGGTTCAACTAAGTTACTTCATTCAATATGGCCTACATTCACAATTTTTATCGGAATTATTTCTCATCCATTAAATTGTTGTTTATATGCCCAACAAAGGTCGTCAATAAGCATCACAACCTAACAAGCTTAGTAACGTGCACTAATGAAAAAATTATTAACATCATTGAAATTTCTTTTACTTACGCACGAGCTAGGCCAACTGACAAAACCGGTTCCGCAATAAGCTTTAGACCATACAGATGTTAGTTCTCTTAGTACTAAATGCTTAACAATGATAATATGTTCAAAAATAATTTACCTTAATTTTATTTCAAATGTTACATGTGCATTCATCAGCATTGATCATACAAGAGTAGAGTTTAGGATAACTTCCATCTCTTGCCTTACACGCGATGGCTGTAATGTTGGCTTCTTGTCAAAGTACTTTAATCATGTCTATTTTGGGTTACTTTACTAATTCCTTTCAACGCAACACCAAAATTCCCCTTTATCATTTCCTCATCTTGGACCTCTTTGTCATATTGTATTGTAGATGGTGGATAAAAGTTGTACCAACTTTTCTTCTATACGTAATCATGGAATTTATCTTTCTTTCTATTTGTACGTCTATTAAGTATCCCACACTCTCATTTTTATATGTTTATCACGACATGCCATACAATTCATTCGAACAAAGGTTATTTAATATTTTTATCTTATAGGATTTTATAGATTGTTAAAAAAAACAAGTGTTATATGGTAGCGATTATCTGCCAGTTAATTTAAATATAGTTAATTTTAAATAAAAAGCAATAAAAAGTTACAATTGTATATATCTCAACAATTGCACAGGATTAATAAGCAAGAACCATGTTGGTTGTTCGAA
>CM076579.1:405411915-405456403 GCA_034641835.2 Pinus albicaulis
CCAACCAACTCCTAGCCCTTCGACCCCACTAGCCAGCCTTCTTCCTTCTGAACCTTCTTCTACAACTAGTCCCCATGCGCCTCTTTACTCTCCTGGGTTGATTCCACCCGATATCAACCCCCTTGGCACCATTCCTCCTGGTCATTACCCTGCTGGTTAGATACCTTTCCTTGCTCCCCCTCCTGGAGTTTATACGGTCCCTATCTTGGCCACCCTATCCCTCCCCAACTTGACCTTGGGTATACCCATCTGGTGCCTTGACCCTCCAGTCACTACCCTGCCTGGTCAACCCAAACCATATCTTGCTTTGACCCCAGTTCAACCAATCCCCATGACTTCTCCCGCTGCAACAGTACCTCAGTCACCTCAACAGGAACCACCTCTTGTTGCGACCGCTTGGGGTAAGAATGGCAAAGCTCGTAGGGGGGCATCAAAGGACAAGGCTGCCCTGACAAACCCTGCCCCTCCTCAGCCTCCAAAGCATACCATCAAGTGTGCTTTATGTGATGTTGTCAGTCACGCCACCCATACCTGTCCTGAATTACTGCATCTCAAGACCATGGTCAATGAAACGTTTCCGAAATCCGATATCCCTGAGGTCTATGTCACCATACCAGATTCCATCTCGAAACTTAAAAACTTGCGCACCAATCACCCTTGTTCTTTGTGCGATTTCCATGGACATTATACCCAACTCTGCCCCCACCTTGACGAGTATCGTTCCTCTTTAGCCGCATACCGCTAATTCAAAGCCACACTTGACCATAGCCCTTCTTCACTCGTACTAGACGACCTGTCTATCCCCATTAACATTTCCCATCCTGATATTGAAATAAGCAAACCTTCAGCCACCATTTCTTACCTTTCATCAGCACCGCGATTCCTGAAAACCGACCCCTTATTGCCTTCCCCCGATGTTTCGCCTAACCACTCATCTTCTTACACTGTCACCCCGCATGACGTCGCGCATGTGAGCCTTTCCCATCACAATCAGGAGTCTCATATTTCTACCTCATCAGGTCAGCGTATTCCATCCACTCTTCCCATCTTCTAGCCAGATGAAGACATCATGGAAGCCATGACTGAACCTGATTTTCTGTGGGACGATATGCACCATCGTGCATATTTCCTCCCACATCAGTCCCATGACCAATATGCTGTTGAATCTAAAGACTTCATTCCCGATAAGGTCGATTGGTTTAAAAACCCCATCCCTGCACCTGATGCTTTCGAAGAAGGTAATATGGAAAATATCTCTCCTACCATCAAAATAGAGATTTCTGTCAAACCAGGAATCGAAGAACATATCACCGTGGGCACCCAATGCACTCCGGAAGAAATTGAAGCCTACACTAAACTCTTCAAAGAATTCCGTGATATCTTCGCCTGGTCCTATTCAGAAATTCCTGTACTCGATCCCTCCTTTGTTGAACAGCATATTGACACATGGCCTGATGCCACTCCAATCTATCAAAAGTTGAGACCCATTCATCCATCTAGACGTGAAGCCATCAAAGCTGAAATTGATAAGCTCAGGCAGGCTGGTTTCATTTATCCCATCAAATACACCACTTGGGTGTCTAACCCAGTTCCCATCCTCAAAAAACAAGGCACCATTCATGTCTGCACTGACTTTCACGATCTGAACAAAGCTTGTCCCAAAGACAACTTCCCCACACCATTTATTGACGAAATCATTGATGAGTGTGCGGGGCACAAGGTGTTATCCTTAATGGATGGCTTCTCCGAATACAACCAAATCATTATCCATCGTGCTGATCAACTTAAAACCGCGTTCGTTAGTCCATGGGGCACTTTTGCATACCAAGTCATGCCATTTGGCCTTAAAAATGCCGGCGCCACTTTTCAAAGAGCCATGTCTTATTGTTTCCATGACTTAGCTCATATTATCCTTGCCTATTTAGACGACCTTACCGCGCCTTCTAAACATCGGGCACAACACCTCCATGATCTGCGTACCATTTTCCCCCGATGTCGCAAGTATAATATTCGCCTTAACCCATTGAAATGTGTCTTCTACGTTCCCGCCAGTTGTATCCTCGGCTTCATAGTGTCTAAAGACAAGATAACTCTCGAACCGTTGAAGGTTCAAGCCATTCCTGAACTTCCTATTCCTTGTACCTTATGCCAGCTTCAAAGTCTCCAAGGTAAAGCTAATTTTCTTTGTCGATTCGTGCCTAACTATGCCACTACCGCACATGGCTTCCTTAGACTTCATCGATCTAACACCCCATTTGTCTGGGATACCTATTCTCAAGAATCTTTTGATGCCCTCAAGCATGCTCTCACATCTGCTCCCTTGATCCGTCCTCCTGACTTTGACCGAGACTTCATCCTATACATCTCCGCTTCCACCTATTCGATTTCCGGTGTCCTTATCCAGGAGGATGATAATGGTGTCGAACATGTGATCTATTATGCCAGTAAGAACCTTGTCGGTCCGCCTGTGTCCTACTCACATGAAGAAAAATTAGCGCTAGCTGTCATGTTCTCGGTCCAAAAACTGCATCATTATATCCTCATGCGTTCCACCAAGGTTGTGACTAATTCCAACCCCATGGATTTCCTATTGAGTTGACACATCCTCAGTGGGAAGTACGCTCGTTGGGTCGTTATTCTCCAAGAATTCAACCTTGAATTTTTCACCCCAAAAAGTAAGAAAGGTTTATTCCTCGCTGAACTCATTTCTGATTTACCTACCGGCACGCAAGACTGTTGTGTAACTAGCTCCAAAAATAGAAGAAAAGAGATATCAATGCCTTACAAATATTCCACTTCGAGGGGGCAACCTCCAATACATTACATAAATGAACAATTCTTCCATGATCTAATTTAAAAAACCTCCTTTCTATATATAGGAGTCCATGGGGCCATAATGTAATCCTAGTGGGCCACAATGTAATCCTAGCCGACCTAACAATAATAATTTAAGGGCACAATAATAACAAAATGGGGGTTACAAGGGTACAATAATAACAATAAGGGGGTTACACTAACAACAATAAAGGACTATACTAGTAATATAGGGACCTAACATGCCCCTCTCCTTCAAAAAGTGTTGTCCTCAACGCTTGAGTAGCTCTGGGTGCTTCTGTATAAAATTCTCATCCTCCCATGTAGAATCTTCAGTGGGTAAGTTCTTCCACTTGATGAGATACTCTGAAATTGATCGATTCCGTAGTTGTCGAGTTCTTGTTTTTGTGACCGCTTCAGGTTCCAATATGATTTTTCCTTCCTCATCAAGTTCTGGCAATATTGTTTGAACTAGAATATTTTCACCTATAACCTTCTTTAAGCATGAAACATGGAAAACTGGATGTACTCGCGAGGAAGCAGGAAGCTCCAATTTGTATGCCATAGTACCAATCTTTTGCAACACCTTGTAAGGACCATGGTACTTTGGCGATAATTTATTATCCTTCTTAGCTTGCTTGAGGGACATTTGTTTATATGGTTGTAGCCGTAAAAATACCCAATCTCCTACATGAAAACTTCTCTCGCTGCGATGTTGATCTGCCTATTGTTTCATTCGATTTTGTGCCAAATTCAGGTTATCCTTTAAGAGTTGGAGAACTTCTTGCTGATGCTCGATGTGATCTTCCACTGCTTGAACCTTCGAATTTTCCTTAAAGATGATGTGATGGATGGTGGATGATATCCATAAAGTGCCATAAATGGGGTCATTTTTGCTGCAGTATGGAAGGAAGTGTTATACCACCATTCAGCGAGAGGTAACCACTTGACCCATTGTGTTTGTTTATCAGATACAAAACATCGAAGATATCCTTCCAAACATTTATTTACTATCTCAGTTTGACCATCAGATTGAGGATGATAAGATGAGCTATGAGCTAATTGAGTACCCAAACAAGAAAATAACTCCGTCCAAAAATTTCCAGTAAAATGGGATCTCTGTCGCTCACAATAACCCTTGGGCTTCCATGTAGCTTTTGAATTCTGTCCATAAATGTAGTAGCAACTGTACTTGCTTTAAATGGATGAGATAACGCACAAAAGTGTGCATACTTGGTAAGTCTATCAACTACCACCATGATGACACTCTTTCCTTCAGACTTAGGTAAACCTGTGATAAAATCCATTAAAATCTCCTCCCAACGTTGACTTGGAATGGATAAAGGTTGTAGAAGTCTCGGGGTCTTAATTGTTTCCACTTTATTCTGCTGGCAAACCAAACATTCCGCCACAAACTTTTGAATATCAGATTTAAGGCCATCCCAAAAAAATTCTTTCTTCACCTGTGGTAAGTTTTTAAAAATCCTGAGTGTCCTCCTAAAGGAGAAGTGTGCAATTCCAGAAGAATCTTTTGTTTTAGTTGGGAATTCTTACAAAGATATAAGCGATCTTTGTACCATAAGGAATCATTTTTCCAACTAAATGTATCGGATGTACTAGGATCTTGCTGCAACTTTTGAATGAGTGTCCATACATATTTTTCCTTCTTCCATTCATCTCTTGCTTCGGTTATCCAATCTGGTTGGATAATAGAAATGGCACAAACCAATGCTTCCACCTCTTCATTCTTTCTTGAGAGTGCATCTGCAACAACATTAAGCTTTCCTTTTTTGTAGATTATTTCAAAGTCATAACCCAACATCTTTATGACCCATTTTTGCTGCTCTTCTGAAGATAGTCTTTGTTCCAAAAAGTGTTTAAGACTATCATGATCAGTTTTTACCTTGAAGTGTCTTCCCATTAGGTAAGTTCACCATTTCTTTAGTGCATGCGGTATTGCTAACATTTCCTTCTCATAAATAGGTTTCTGTAAATACTTTCCTTTGATTGGACGACTTTCAAAAGCAATGGGTCTTCCTCCCTGCATTAAAACTGCACCAATTCCATTTCCTGAGGCATCACATTCCACAATAAAGGTTTTTGTGAAGTCTGGTGTAGCTAAGACTGGTGCTAGGCACATTGCCTCTTTAAGACATTCAAAGGCCTTAGTTGCTTCAGGAGTCCATGAAAATGCATCTTTCTTCAATAATGTTGTTAGAGATGCTGCTATTCTCCCATAATTCTTAACAAACTTGCGATAATACCCTGTTAACCCGAGAAATCCTCGCAACTTCTTTATGGTTGTGGGGACTTTCCATTCCTTAATGGCTTTAATTTTGTTAGGGTCTACTTTAACACCCTCGTGAGATACAATATGACCCAAATATTCCACCTCTTGTACTCCAAAGAAACATTTGGATTTTTTTGCCTATAATTGTTTCTCCTGCAATAGTTTGAGCACCCTGTCAACATGTTCAACATGATCCTTCCAAGACCTGCTGTAGATTAGTATATCATGAAAAAAATACTAGCACAAATTTTCTAAGGAAGGGTTTGAAAATGGAATTCATCAACCCTTGAAATGTAGAAGGTGCATTGGTAAGGCCAAAAGGCATGACCAAAAAATCATAATGACCCTCATGAGTTCGAAATGTTGTTTTTGGAATATCTTCAGTCTTCATTCTAATTTGATGATATCCTGAACGAAGATCCAACTTGGTAAAATAAATTGCTCCTTGTAATTCATCCAATAATTCATCAATCACAGGAATGGGAAATTTATCTTTAATGGTGAGCTTATTGAGCTCCCTATAATCCGGACACATTCGCCATCATCCATCCTTCTTGTGTACCAATACTACAGGAGCAGAGAAAGAACTTTGACTAGGTTGAATTATACCCGCCTCTAACATTTCTGCAATCATACGTTCAATTTCGCTCTTTTGGAGGTAAGGATATCTATAAGGCCTGATGTTTGGAGGAACACTTCCTGGAATCAAATGAATAGCATGATCATGATCACGAATAGGTGGGAGTCCTTTGGGAGATTCAAACACCTTGGAATGATTGTCCAAGACTTGTTGGAGATCTGCAGAAATAGATGATTTTGATGTCGGAACTTCTAGTGAGCATAATTGTGCAATTAAGCCTCGTTGTTCTTTCTTTAGAAGCTTTGTCATGACATTAGAGCTTATTATCCTTCCTGGCTTCCCTTCAATACCCCGTAATTCGACTTCCTTTCCTTCTGAAAAAAATTTCAAGAAACGTTCTTGAAAATTAAAAGCTACCGTCCCCAAAGATTGTAACCATTGTACTCCTAGTACAACATCAGCACCTCCCATAGGAATGGAAAGCATTGGAATAGTCAATACATATTCCCCATGGTTAGCTTGATATTATGGCATTTTCCAGAGAAATTTATAGTTCCTCCATTTGCAACCATCACTTGACATTCTGGTGCTGGGTATAGGAAATAATTTAATTCCTTGGCTACCTTATAATGAATAAAATTATGGGTGCTACCTGAATCAATCAACACTATTACCCTTTTCTTCTTTATATGTCCTTCTATCTTGAGAGTTTGAGGAGTGGTAATTCCTGCCAGTGCATTACACGATATGGTCGGATTCATTTCTTCCTCTTCTAGGGGTGGTTTCTGGTGTATATCCTCTTCTTGTTCATTTTCTTCTTCTTCTTCACAATCTATGTAAAATAATTTATTCTCAGCACACTTATGACCTTTAGTGTATTTGCTATCACAACTGTAGCAAAGCCCTTGTGGTGTCAACCTTGTAGGTTGTGGAAATCTAGGCGTAGCCACACTTCCTTCTTTATAGAATTGAGTGGTAGGCTTCCTTGTTGCCATAATTTTACATTCAAATTTTCTTGCCAACTTGAATGCCTTCTCCAATGAATCAAGTTCCAGAACGCGAACTTCATGTTGAATGTTATCCTTTAAAGTGCCTATGAAGAGATCAATCCTGTGTTCCTCTGGAATATCAGTTACCCTTATATTCAATTTTTGGAAGTCCTCAATGTGCTGCCCCACTAAACCCTTTTGTTTGAGATTTACCAATTGGCTAAAGAAGGTGTTGCTCTTTGTATCCTCATAATGTGCTATCATTTCTTACGTAAAAATTGACCAAGTGACAATTTTTTTACGGGAGCAAAGCCATCGATACCATACAAATGTATTTTGTTCTAAATGTAAAGTTGCAATGCGTACCTTTTGTGTGTTTTGCACGTTATGGAGATCAAAATATTGCTCCATCTGTCGTATCCATGTTACAGGATCCTTTCCATCAAACTTCCTCATATCCATCTTTGGAATATGGTGGTTCTTCCCGCCAACATTAGAGTTTATGAAATCACGATTAACATTTATTTTGTTCTCATCATGAGGTTCTTCTATTATCTTTTCACCATTAGGAAACATTTCTTGTATCAACTTTGTCAAACCTTCTATGTCTGCTTTTAGATCATTCTTCATGTTTTCCATGTTGTCTTTCATGTCATCCATCTTATCTTCCATGCCATCCATCTTAGCTTCCACACCTTTCTTCAAACCGTCCATCTTCTCTTCCTAGCCTTTCTTCAAAACTTCCATCTCATTTTTTGTTGCTCTTTGCGAGAGTGAAATTTATTTGCACTTGCTCTTGTAGTTTTGATAGATCATGTTGCAATTCTTCATCTTCATAGATCATAGTAGATTGTCCCGAAAGGAAGGCTTAATGGGTGTTGAATTATTTTTATAAGAATCTTTTAGAACCTAATACTGATATCTATTCTACAATATGCCCTTGGAATCAGTCAAATTGATTCTTCAAACAAGACTTATGCAATTCGGAAAAAAAATACACACCTTTTACTTGCTTTTGAGGAGCTCGATATTGAAATTGTATTATATCTGTGATTGTGGCTCTTCAATATCTGAAATTCAACACTGAAGTAGCCCTCTAAGTTCTCTTTTGAATTCCATAGGTCTGATTTGATTTGGATTCTCCAAGACAAAGTTATGTCCAATCTCCCACAATGACATAATTATGGACTGGTTCAGTATAGTGAACTTGTATTACTTTCCACGTGTCACTATTTTTTCCTTCGTCTTTGAAATTGATAGCCAAGAAACTACAGTTCATTTACTTGCAACCACTTTTTACGGCACTCCAATCCGATGCTCAGAGAGAGAGTTATTGAAATTTTCCCACGATCACCTTTTTGAGATGAAATTCGGGAGCCTGAAAATGCACTACCTTCTACAGATCATATATCCAAAATTATTAAGAACCAAGCTCTAAAATTTTGGAAAAATGTTACTCCAAATTTTTTCTTTGCTCTCTAAAAATTTTAGCTTCAGAACCTTCGTAGAAAAAAGGTTATAGCCAAATGCCACGATGACTTTGTTCCAGAACTTGAAAAAAGACCTAAATTCCACGGATCATATCTCACGAAAATATTGCGAACCAAGCTGCGAAATTTTTAGAAAATCTTCCCTCGGGGATTTCAACTTCGCACCTAAAATTTAACCAAAACTTCGTGAGAAAAAAAATTTATAGCGAAAATGCCACGATGACCTGTTTGGAGCAGCGAAACCCTAGAATCCAAAGCTCTAATACCAAATGTTGTGTAACCAGCTCCAAAAATAGAAGAAAAGAGATATCAACGCCTTAGAAATATTCCACTTCGAGGGGGAAACCTCCAATACATTACATAAATGAACAATTCTTCCATGATCCAATTTACAAAACCTCCTTTCTATATATAGGAGTCCATGGGGCCATAATGTAATCCTAGCCGACCGAACAATAATAATTTAAGGGCACGATAATAATAAAATGGGGGTTACAATGGTACAATAATAAAAATAAGGGGGTTACACTAACAAAAATAAGGGACTATACTAGTAATATAGGGACCTAACAAAGACCCTCCAATTAATGATGCTCTTCCCGATGAACATTTATTCGCCATCACCACCGACGATCCTTGGTACGGTGACATCCTCACTTACTTGCGAACCCAAAAGTTCACCCTTCATCTTGATCATGATGCTCGATGACGTATCTGACACCAAGCCTCTCGCTACCTTCTGATCGCTGACGACCTTTATCATCACGGAGTAGATACTGTCCTTCGTCTTTGCCTCACACACGCTGAAGCCGAGCAAGTCCTCAACGCTTGTCATAGCGGTGCTTGTGGCGGCCACCTCTCCGGCCTCGCTACCACCCAAAAAATCATGGTCACTGGGTATTTTTGGCCTTCTCTCTTCAGCAATTGCATTGAAGCAGTCAAACACTGTTCCAATTGCCAGCCAGCATTTCGCCCCTAAGGCACGAGCTCCTCCCGCTCCCCTCCATCCCATTGTCACAACTGGTCCTTTCTGTAAATGGGCCATCGACTTTATTGAGTGTCGACCTCCATCTGCTGGTAACCACAAATATATCATTGTGGCGGTTGACTATTTCACAAAATGGGCCGAAGCTATGCCAACATTCAACAACATGGTAGCCACCGCAACCCTCTTTTTCTTTAACCACGTCATTGCTCGATTCGGGGTTCCAAAACAATTGGTCTCTGACCATGGCCGACATTTTGAATATGATATTTGGCATGAAATATCCTCACTATTGGGTTTTGAGCACCAATATTCATCATCCTATTACCCCCAAGGTAATGGCCAAGTTGAAGCAGTCAAAAAAATTCTTAAGACCATGCTTCAATGAACGGTGAATATGCACATAACCAATTGGCATCTTATGCTCTTCCCTACTTTGTGGGCTTATCGTACTTCTGTTAAACCTGCCACCAGTTTCACTCCTTTCCAACTTGTCTTTGGTGAGGAGGCAGTCTTACCGATCGAGTGTGAAATTCCTTCCCTTCACTTGGCCGTCGAACTTCTCCCTAATACCCAACCTCTAGAACAACGACTTATCATGCTTGAGTGCACCTCTGAAGACCGTCGTGTTGTATTGCAAACTCTCGAAGCGGCCAAAAAGCACACCAAAGCTTAGTATGACCGAAAATTACACCCTCGTACCTTTCATGAAGGTGACCTTGTTCTAGTATATGACTAGGCCCACAATACCCTCGGTCATGGGAAGTTTGACTCATTATGGCTAGGTCCTTACATCATTAGTAAAGATCTTGGTAAGGGGGCATATCTTTTAGAGGAATTTGAAGGCCACCCCCTTCCTCATCCTTGCAATGCACTCTATCTTAAGAAATATTACCCTTACCATTTCCCGTTCGAAATGCATATTTTATTTTCTTTTAGATAGCCAGCATTTGTTTGTTTTCGTAATTCTTTACTTCACCTCTCCTCAAAATCGGATTTTCTCACTTACAACACTTTTCCTTGGCACACCGTTTGCCTCCATACTCATTCTTGTTCGTGTTGATCTCCGTCGTGAGATACCATTTTGTACTCATGTTTTTATGGTCCCCTTTGGATCTTCCCCCATTTCATCATCATCATTAGTGTCCGTCTGTTAGTCGCTCCACTATTTTCTCTCGTGCCTTAGTTGGGGATCCCTTATTGCCTCACCTATGGCAGACCTCCTTCTGTCGACATCAGCTCATTTACTTCAGAAGCCAGGTCTAGAGGGCGATGTACCTTGGTGCGATCTCCTTTCACCATGATCGCAATCCGTATACTTGATGGTCCAGTGATGCAGTAGCAGCTATTGGTGATTCCTGGGTGTGTGTGAGATGTCTCAACCCTCATGAGGGGGTGGCCCTGCAGGTAGCCCCCCACATGCCTAGATGACTTCTACATTTCAGCCTTTGATGCAGCTCCTTCCATTTGATGATGTTGGCCTTAGCCGCTTGCAGCGCCTTGTCGATTTGCATGTATCAATCAGATTTTGCGATCCCTTCCTCGTGTATAGGGGGCATTTGGGTTGTATTTGTATCTCATGTCCCAAAATATTATTTTACAAGTCCTGACTGTTATTCCAGGCACAGCATGTATGTGGGATTCATCATTCTATTTTTCTGGCTCGTATTTATGCCAGCATGTACTTTATAGTTCAGTTCCTTTTTTACTGGACATACTATTCTTTTGTACTTTGTCTCGGCAGGCATAGGTATGCCTCCCCCGCCGCCTTTAGCATAGGTACCACTTCATAAACTAGAGAATTTTCACACCTTTAAGTCTCGTCTCCTCAGGGTCTAGTCCTTTAGCACGTTAAACTACCTTACATTTCTCTCTCTGACTTCCCTTTTGATGTCTAGTGATTGAGTTCTTACAACGTACTTCGATCATACGATTTGCTCCTAACACATATACATTGGGGGGCAATCTGTTACACCATTTTTTGGTCATATAACCTATTATCATTAGATGAACACAAGTACACCATGTAAGACCAATTTTACCATAAGTAAAATTGCTTTCACTATGTGAAATAACTTAGTAAAACACCTTTATTGAGTTGTTTATGGTATAAACAGAAAACCCCAAAAGGAAATAATAAACAAATCTATATTTGTTTATATTTCCTGGTCATATTTAACCCAAAACAAGGAAATCAATTAAATAAATTCTTATTTATTTGATTATTTCCTAGGAATAAGTTATTTAAATCCTATTTAAATAATATTCCTAGTTAAATTTGACTAAATCATTTATAAATAATTAAATAAATCATTATTTATTTAATTATATTCTCACCATTTCCTTAAAATAGTAAATAAATCATTTATTTATTTATTATTTATAAATAAAGGAATTGACTCAAGTCAAAAATCCTTTTCCCTCCAACAAATATAATAAAATATTCCTAAAGGGTGGTTCTAGAATTTGATTAATAATATTTTATTCATGCACCAAGTTCTAGATCGCCCTAACATTTTGTTATAAATAGAAGGGTTTTCCCCATTCATTATTCACCTTTCATTGCATTAGATCACTCTAGATCTATACTCTTGGTCACATTCTCCATTTTTGCCTTGTGAGCTCCCTTTGAGTTCTATGTTTGTCTGGGTTCTCTACACCAACAAGAGAGAGAAATTTTAGATCTGAAATGCTCAGGACTTTCAAGAACCCATCCCATTGAGGAGAATCAGAAACACCTTTCTTGTTTTCCTCTCAGGTGCCCCCTTTTAATATAAAAAGTTCTTTCAAATACATTGTTCTTGTCTTGTCTATTGGATGCATGGAGCCACATTTTGTTTTTACTGCTTAATGTCTTTTATGCTTAGATCTGGATTTGTGCAGCATTATTTGGATCAACTAACTGTAGACTTAAGGATATTGGCAGCCATAATTGATGTTAGGGCTATTTTTTATGCATAGCTAAAGTGGTATTTTCCGACGAAAGATTCATACTAACACTTCACAAAATATGACTCTTTAGTTTGTTGAGCTATGGTAGCTTAGGAGGTATTATTCACTAGCTTGGTGCCTTAGCTTGTGAAGAATATTGATCAACCATGTAAATTCTTACTTAAGTGGATCAAGTAATTAAGAAACTCCTTCGTAAGTTTTAACTTAGGAAAAGTACATTTGATGTGTTGTATTCTTTTGTTGACTTAATGAATCATAGTCTAAAGTTATGAAGGTAAATAATTTTACTAGCCAAGATCTAAGCCATTGATCTCAAGAGATGAGATGAGGGTTTGATTAGGAGGCTCGAGGGAATGTTGCCTTAACTGAATATACTTTGTTTCATTCACAACGTTTGTCTCCTTTACCTGCAACTACTTCCAAGTGAAGCTTTCCACCCATAGTACTCCACCTTCTCGAAGGTGTCCAACTTTTGTCTAGCCCATAACTCCATTACATCTTCATTCTAATAAGAGAAAAAGAAGAATCCCCTTTGCACAAGAGATTGTCTTTTTGCATTATTTTAAATTTTCTTATTTCTAAGTGTTTTTTTGGTGGCGGGGTTGGGGTGAGAGGGAGTTGCTCGACACTCTACTTTGATTTGAAAAACATTGGAATATGATCTATGCTTCACTTGGAAAAGCAACTTCAACACTTGGTGGTTTTTTTGGAAAGTCTCTCTATTGTTAGACACTGAAAAAGACCTCGTCAATGTACCTTCACAAATTAAGATTGAGTCTTTACATAGAAATTTTCTTTTCACCATTGAACCTAAGTTATTTGGCTCCGTTAATATTTCTTTGAAGACTATATCATTGGGATGTTTTTCTCTTACATTTGTTATAAGCTCATTTTGATGAATTTGAGAAGGTTCAATTAGTAGATTTTCTAGATCCTCTAGATATTATTTTAGAATATTTACTTCCATAACATGTATTTTTCCACTTCAGTGACATTTGCATCTTTGCTAGCTGACTCTACAACAGTTATTTGTTCACATGGCTCTGCTCTTCTTGATACTTTATCATCCTCTCATTGATATTTCTCATAGTCTCTGCTAGGTTGACATGTACTACTCATTTTTGTTTCCATTGGAATTCTCTTCCGCATATGTGCTATTCATCTCTTGCACATTGTAGCTATGGTATAGTTTATATTATTTGGCTTAAATTTGCATGTTTTCTTGTAATTGATTGAATGTAGTTTCTAGAAGGTTGGTGCTTGAATGATCAGTCATTAATGTACTATGGATGCCATTTTTATCTTTATTGATGTAAAAATATGTAGGTTTTCATATATTCTACAACCAATTTGGCATTCTAGATATTTTTTATGAATATAAATGCAATATAATTTCTCTCTCTATCTCTCTCTCTCTCTCTCTCTACACACACACACACATAGAGTCCTTGGGATTTGGGAAAATGATGCTCCTTACAATCTCACTCTCAAACACTCTCTCACTCCTTCCAACCTTGGATGTGCCCTTTATTATGTGGTTTCAATATTTCATATTAGAAATTTTAACTATTTAATGTAGTATAATAGTTATAATATTGTATGTGGAATTTTATAACAAGTCTCTCTTTTCTACGTCACTTCACCCTCGAAATAAGATTAGAGCCTTACTTGAGTAAGAAAGATGTTGTATAATTGATCCGAAATATAACACTTTGATTAAAAAATTGATTTTCTATTGTGCATAACAAGGAATTATATTGACAAAGGTGGTTGGGAGGATAGACTCTTGAAATTTGTCTTAGTTGATTGTGATAAATTTACATTCAAACCTTATTAAATGTTTTAGATAATATCTTCTCAGTCTTTTTATTATATAGACAAATGCTTCTTTATGCATAGTGCATGAGTGTCTAAGATACATGATTATCGCAAAATCACCATGACCTTGCATACGTAGCGATTTAAATATGATTAATATTCATTATGTGCATCAAACATAGAGGATACAAGAGGAAGGGGTAGAGGATATCTATGTGGGAATATGGATGGGAGTATTGTAGAGGAAGGAGGTGTGTGTCCACCAAGTGTAGGGTTTAATGTCAGTTGATAGTAATTTATTTTGAGGGAGGTGTATGTGCCAAAAGGGATTCGGAGATATGTGAAGGAGGGGAAGGAGATCTCTCCTCTTGACAATTCAAGAACCTATGTTTCTTCTATGTAAGTTCAATTATACTCCTTATATATAGCTTTACAATCATCATCATAATACCATTTGTTAATAGATCTGTAGCTCGGAGGGCATGTGAGTCACCATGAATGAAGGTTATGAAGGAATAAATGTTTGATAGTTTTCCAAAGAATGTGTCCCTGATGATGGGTGGTGAGATAACTCGAAATGTAAGACATTAGTAAGTTTGCACACAACATTTATCTATAATCTTAGATAAACTAGATTTAGAGAAGCTGTGGGTGGAGTGAAGAAATGAAGAAGTTGTTGATGAAGTCGATTTTCATAGGTGGGGGAAAACAATAGTAAAAATTGAATGTGATGTAAGGTAAGGAGAAGTTTGTGTTGATATTGCTCAACATTGTATTCATCATACCTAGAGTTCCTTGACCTCTTGAAAGGTTGACCATTTCCATTTCCATTTCGATCGGAGGGATTCTTCCTCTTTCCTTTGAACTTGTTGTTACTTCAATTTCCATTCCCCCTGAAGTTGTTTTTGTTTCTGTATTCATCATCTCGGGGATAGTCCCTTTTAATGGGGCATTCCATTGCATAGTTAGCAAACTTATTACAATTGTAACATCTTCCCTTTCTTCATTAGGGACCTTCTCTTCCATGATTTTTATTTCTCGAACCAACATTCTTCTTCTTCTTTGCATGAGCGGTGAAGGAAGTAGGGTCACTTCCATTCCCATTTGAGGGATGGTTAATCTCCGTCATCCTTGTCTCCTCTTGAGTGCATCTCGTCAATGATTCATCAAAATCAGGAATTATATTATTATTGAGAATAGTGGTATTAAATACATACCATGACTGTGGAAGTCCTCCAAGAGCAATGAGAGTGAACTCTCGGTCAAGAAATGAGAGTGAGCTCTCGGTTAGCTATGACCTCTCCAATAGCTAAGATATCATTCTTGATTTCAGTGAGCATCATGAAATATGATTGGATGGACTCTCCCTTGTCCATCTTGTTGTTCTTCAACTTGTTCTTCAAAAAGAGAATTTCATTAGCATTGCTAGTCCTGAACATGCCAACCAAATTATCATACATTTCTTTAGATGTGCCCATCTCGGATATATAAAAAACCAAGTGAATATGAATAGAATCCCTGATGAGTGCACATTTTTGCAAATGGCCATCATAAAGACTTCCAACCAGCCCATGAATATCTCTCCAAAACTGAAATTCTTCCCTTGAAACTATATGGGATCATACAATATTGGTTCTACAACCTCAAATCTAATTAAAGTGTTGTAGGATAAGGTAGAGCCTTTGTCATAGGAAGAAACTCATCCTCATAACTTTTATATCTACATGAAAACATAGTGCCGGAATCCTCAATTCAAGGACATCCTCAATTCCCTGTGCACGAACAGGGTTGAGATATCTCTGTCACACCCCACATTGATGGGTGTGGAACCCAACACAAATTCCATCATACTTCAAAATTGAGATAACTTCTGAGTGCGCATTTTTTCAAACAGCCATCATAAAGACTTCGAGCCCATGAATATCTCTCCAAAACTTAAATGATTCTCTTGCAACTATGTGGGAGCATACAGTATTGGTTCTACTACCTCAAATTTAATTCAAGTGTTGTAGGATAAGGTCGCGTCTTTATCATAGGAAGAAACCCATCCTCATAACTTTTTTCTCTCCATGAAAACATGGTGTGGAATCCTTAATTCAAGGACATCCTCAATTCCCTGAGCATGAACAGGGTCCAAAGATATTTGTCGCACCCCACATTGATGGGTGTGCAACCCGAAAAAAATTCCATCATAATTCAAAACTGAGATAACTTCTGAGTGCATATTTTTGCAAATGACCATCATAAAGACTTCCAACCCATGAATATCTCTCCAAAAATGAAATTCTTCCCTTGCAACTATCTGGGAGCATACAATATTGGTTATGCTTCCTCAAATTTAATTCATGTGATGTAGGATAAGGTCGAGCCTTTGTCATAGGAAGAAACTCATCCTCATAACTTTTGTCTCTGCATGAAAAAGTAGTGCTGGAATGAATATCATCAACCTCATGATCATCTACCAGTCCCTCACTAACGATGTCATTTTTTAGCTTCCCATTCTTATTGAAATTCAAAATGGATTTCTTGTCTACTACTCCTTCAAAGATGTTGAGATGATTGAACCACAAGAGTTTGCTTCAGTCCTGCCATAAAATTCAACTACATTGTTTCTATTTGACCATTCTTCCTTTTTTCTAAAATTCACTTGTTCACTGCTGAGTTCACAATTTAACTTTACAAGAGTAACCTCAAGCTGGAGTGGTGTCTGAATGTGGACCTTGACATAAGGAAATGACCCATTTTTCAATGATCAAATTGAATTTCTTCCAAAAGGTGTCTAGGATAGGGCCATTCACCATAATTCACGACCCTCATTTTTAGCCTGCTTTATTTTTCCATGAACTTTTTTATCGCAATGGTTGTAGGTTTTATAAATGGGAGAACCAATGAAACACACCACATATGATTTGAGACTGTTATTCTTGAGAAAATCGTCTATATCTCATTCGACATCAGGGTTGTTGTGTTACCTTCCCTCTAGATTTGCAGTACCCTCTCCAAATGTACCAGCAATGTTGTCTCTTTCCAATTATATTTTTCCTTATCCATATAAGATAGCAACAACTTCTTCGAATTATGGCCTCAAAGCTTCCTCTGTGAGCTTGTAAAAAAAATTGATTTTTTTCTTTCATCAAATGTACTATGTAGTGTTGACTCCTCTCTCCACTTACCCTTTGCCAACCATTTCAACCACAATTCTTTAAGAAATATGCTAGACCTTGAAGTAAAATTTAAAGCTACACCTAAAGCTTTGCCACAATGTTATCTCTTCTTATGCCACTGAATTCAACATTTATATTTTGGAAGCAGTTTTCATATTATTTTTTTTTTTTGACCTTGTGACATCTTACATAATTTATGTAACTCAAGATTTTTCTGGAGTACCCATAACTGTGAATGAAAACTAATTATGTGTACTCATGAGAAATCATGAGTTACATAAATTATTGAAATTATTGAGTGCCATTTATAGCTCCCCACTATTATTGAAATTCAAAATGTATTTATTGTCTACTACTCTCCCAGAGATGCTGAGATGATTTAACCGCAAGTGTTTTCTTTAGTCCTTCCATAAAATTCAACTATATTGTTTCTATTTGAACATTCTCCCTTTTTTCTAAAATTCACTTGTTCACTGCTGAGTTCACTATTTAAATTTACAAGAGTAACCTCAAGCTGGAGTGGTGTCTGAATGTGGCCGTGGACATAAGGCAGTGACTCATTTTTGAATGATCAAACTGAATTTCTACCAAAAGATGTCCAGGAGAGGGCCATTCACCATAATTCTTGACCCTCATTTTTAGCCTAATTTATTTTTCCATGAACTTCTTTATCATAATAGTTGTAGGTGTTATAAATGGGATAACAACTAAAACACATCACATATGATTTGAGACTTTTTTGCTTGAGAAAAGCATCTAGATATCATTCTACATCAACTTTGTCATGGTATCTTCCCTTTGGATTTGTAGTAGCCTCTCCAAATGTACTAGACGTGTTGTATCTTTCCAATTATATGTTTCCTTCTCCATCTAAGATAGCAACAACTTCTTCAAATTATGGCCTCAAAGATTTCTCTGTGAGCTTGTAAAAAAATGAATTTTTTTCATCAAATGTACCATGTAGGGTTGACTCCTCTCTCCACATACCCTTTGTTAGCCCTTTCAAGCACCATGCTTTAAGAAATATGATAAACCATGAAGTAAAATTCAATGCTACACCTAAATCATTTCCACAATGTTCTCTCTTCTTATGCCAAGGAATTTGGCTGCTTTATATTTTTGAAGCAACATATTGTTTTTTTATTTTGACCTTCTGACATCTTACATAATTTATGTAACTCGTGATTTTTATGGAGTACCCATAATTGTGTATGAAATCTAATTATGGGTACTCCATAAAAATCATGAGTTACGTAAATTATTGAAATTATTGAGTGTCATTTTTAGCTTCCCACTCTTATTGAAATTCAAAAAGGATTTCTTGTCTACTGCTCCCTGAGAGATGCTGAGATGATTTAACCACAAGAGTTTTCTTCATTTCTTCCAGAAAATTAAACTATATGTTTCTATCTGACCATTCTCCCTTTTTCCTAACATTCACTTGTTCACTATTGATTTTACTATTTAACTTCACAAGAGTAACCTCAAGCTGGAGTGTTGTCTAAATGTGGACTTGGACACAAGGCAGTGACTCATTTTTCAATGATCAAATTGAATTTCTACCAAAAGATGTCCAAGACAAGGCCATTCACAATAATTCTCGACCTTCATTTTTAGCTTGCTTTATTTTTTCATGAAATTATTTATCATAATAGTTGTAGCTGTTATAAATGGGAGAACCACTGAAACACACCACATATGATGTGAGACTGTTTTTCTTGATAAAAGCGTCTAGATCTCATTCTACATCAAGGATGTGGTGGTATCATCCCTCTAGATCTACAATACCCTCTCCAAATGCACCAACAATGTTTTCTTTTTCCAATAATATGTTGCCTTCTCCATCTAAGATAGCATCAACTTCTTCAAATTATGGCGTCAAAGCTTCCTCTGTGAGCTTGTAAAAATTTTGATTTTTTTTTTCATCAAATGTACCATGCAGTGTTGACTCCTCTCTCCACTTACCCTTTTCCAGCCCTTTCAACCACCATGATTTAAGAAATATGCTAAAACATGATGTAAAATTTAAAGATACACCTAAAACATTTCCACATTGTTCTCTCTTCTTATGCCATTGAATTTGGCTGCTTTATATTTTGGGAGTAGTTTTCATATTATTTTTTTATTTTGACCTTGTGATATCTTACATAATTTATGTGACTCATGATTTTTCTGGAGAACCCATAATGCTGTATGACAGTTAATGGCTATTCTATACTAATATATTGGACCTATGTTCTTCCCAAATTCAATGTGAGAGGTTTGGCAGTATGACTTCATGTTTATGATATTCCTTCATAAAGGTTTTATCTCTGCATTTGCCACCTTAAAAATTAGAGTTCCACGTTCCACATCAACAAGATTGGTTCAAAAAGGAAGTTGCACAGGTACTTTATGATACAAATTATACATATGGGTAGATTTTTGATAATTAATTTATACGCCTACCATACCTATGGCATAGGACCCCCCATATCCAAACTAATGTGCATTTTGATGCAAATGTATAGGTTGCAGATAAAATGGAAATGTTGTTTAGAGAAGTTTTTAATTTTCTCTGTTAGATAGGAAAAAAAATCACCACATTTGGATCCTTTTATTCTGATATTAATATTGCTGAATCAAGGAGACAAATTGCAGAACTTGTAGGAATGTTGCATAAAGAGATAGTTGAATTTGAGGTGATATTATAGAAGTATATAAAGGATGTTTAGTATACTTTAGATTGTCTAACATGATATTATGATAGAATAATATTTCTACTTGATGAATATTTTCATATTTGTTCATAGAAATTTCTTAGTTGGAAATAATTTCTTTATAGATTAATTCATTCTTTTAATGAAATCTGTCAAATTCAAACATGGTTTGTTGCAAGAGGCCATCATTAGTGAGAAGCAAGTTAGAAGACTTGTTGCTGATATTTCAAAGCTAAACAATATAAGATGTCTTATTCTTTATGAATCCTATGAATGTGATCGTCATTTTTGCCATTATTCATAACTACGTCATATATACTCATTATTTTTTACTTTTTGGCATGCAAATCGGCCATTTAAAGGTACATTTTTATGCTGTCATAATAGATTTACATTATTCACAAGGTGAGAAATCAATCTTTAGTATAATTGCAGATTTTAGGTTTTATAATTATAGGTTATTTATAGGTTGTAACTTTCTTAAAAGTTTCACTTTTAATTGAGTATTCAATCGAATATGTTGAGTATATTTTACATAACTATTTGTGATTTAGTATAAACATATTGAGTATCTTATACATAACTATTTTGCACTAGTAGATAATTGAACACATTATTTTTTCCCAATGTTTTGCAGTCTTAAAGTGAACTAATTACTATGTTATTGTTTGGTGTCCCCTGTTGAAAAGAGATACTCTTACTGTGATAAGTTTCATTTTCTTTTATTTGTTGGTTGTTGTCATGTTTGCAGTGTGGACTTGTGAAATTCCAAATCACATGTCGTTTTATGTGAAGGGGATATATATATATATATATATATTATTTTTTTATTTTTCCCTGTGGTTCCTTGGAGAAACGTGTTACATTTGCACAAAAATGTAGATATCATTCAAATATCAAAAATTTCTAATTTTAATTTGAACATTTATGTGATAAAAGAAAGATAGATGTCTCAATTATAAAAAGTCACCCAACAAAAACAACATTGAGATTTTTCTTTCATTCATCCTGTAACATATTTCATATTTCTTCATCAATGCTATTCTTCCATATGCTATCCACTTATGACATTTTCTTTGCAATATTTGGTGCATTTGCAAGTTATAGGTCATTTGTAGGCTATAAATGTTTTCAGAGTTTCAATTCTAATTGAGTATTCAACTCAACATATTGAGTCTCTTATACGCAACAATTTTTCCCTCCACCCACTTTTCATAACTTCCATTTTTCTCAATGGAAGAGCACCTGCTTTACAAGTAGGAGGTTGGTGGTTCAATTCCATCATGCCATGAAATTCATATGGAATGGATGCAATTAGTTTTTGGTGACGGAAGATATTTTGACCATCGCTAATGAGCTTATGGTGAAATTTTTAGACCCTCACCAAAATATGAAATGGTGACGGTCAACGAATGCCACCTCAGATACGCATCAATAGTGACGACCATGAAAGGTCTGTCACCATAAATCGTTGTTGTTGACATGAAATGGTGAGGGTCATTGTTTGTCATTATAGTCATTATTCATGACGGGCTTTGAAGTCACCAATGAGCTTATCATGACATTTTTTGACCCTCACCAAATATGAAATGGTGACTGTCAACGAATGTCACGATATATATGCACCAATAGTGACGCCCATGAAATTTCCATCACAATAAATCATTGTTATTCGTATGAAATGGTGACGATCGCTATCCGTCATTATAATCAATATTCGTGATGGACCTTGAATGTCACCACAACACATACTTTTGGTGACGCCACCTTTGGTTACATTCATTTTTTTGGTGACCGAAGTTATTGTCCCTTACCGTTGCTCATATGAAATTGTGACGGTCACTATCTGTCATTATAAATAATTATTGGTGATGAACCTTGAACGTCACCACAACACTTATACTATCAGGGACGCCACCTTTTGTGACTTTCAATTTTTGGTGACGAAGGCTCTTTTGACCATCACCAATGAGCTTATGGTGACATTTTTTGCCCCTCACCAATGTCCTTTTTTCTTGTAGTGTCATCCACCAAGAATTTTGTTATAAGCATAGATGTACAATTCATTGAGGAAGAAGCTTGAGATGGAAGCATTGAGAGAACAGTGAATGTAAAAAGCTGTTTGTCTCATGATGATAATGAGGAAGAGATGGTTGAAATACATCCCTCATTAGCAGCACCACCTCCACCAACACAAGGATAGTAACAGACACCACAAGAGAGTATGAGAACACCCTTGAGAATTGATGTCAGTGCTTCTCCAAGCACACCACAAGGAGCAGATTTGAGCAAGTGAAAGAGGGTCCAGATTCAGAAGTTTGAATGAAATTTATGAGTAAGAGGCAACAAATGAAGGTATGAGCTCTTTATTTGCATTGTATTATCATGTAGATGATCATATTCATTTTAAAGAAGCAATGAAAGATAAGAAATGGGTAGATGCTATGGATGAAGAGATTAATGCAATAGAGAAAAATAAGACATGGGAACTAGTTGATCTCCCAAAAGGCAAAGAAGTAATTGGAATAAAATGGGTTTATAAAACCAAGAGCAATGCTAAAGGTAAGATTGAAGGGCACAATGCTAGAATTGTTGTCAAAGGCTATAAGAAGCAATAAGGAAGAGACTATGATGAAAATTTTGCACCAGTTGCAAGAATGGAAACAGTAAGAGCAGTGTTGTCCATAGCAGCACAAAACAAATGGAAAGTTTACCAAATGGATGTGAAATCAACACTCCTAAATGGAGTATTGATGGAAGAGGTTTATGTTGAACAACCTCTGGGCTATGAGAAAGAAGGCCAAGAGCACAAAATTTTCATATTGAAGAAAGCTCTGTATGGGCTGAAACAAGCACCAAGAGCATGGTACAGTAGGATAGATGCCTATTTACTGGAAAATGGGTTTGAAACATGTGAAGAAGAACCCACAGTATACGTCAAGGAGAAAGATGGTAAGATGTTGATTATTGTTTTGTATGTTGATGATGTTATATTCATAGATAATGATGATTACCTCATTGAGAATTTTAAATCAGTCATGAAGGATGAATTTAATATGACTGATATGGGATTGCTGAGATACTTTTTAGGAATAGAAGTAAAGCAAAATGAAAATAATATTTTTATCTCTCAAGCCAAATATGTAAATGAAGTTTTGGAAAGATTTAATATGTAGGAATGCAAGGCAGAAATTACTCCTACAGTGATGGGATTGAAATTAAGCAAAGAAGACAACAGCAAGGATTTTGATCCAAGTTTGTACAAGAGCATAGTTGGCAACCTGATGTATTTGACTATAACTAGGCTGGATATTATGCATGTTGTGAGTTTAATTTCTAGATTTATGGAAAGGCCAAATGAGGTCCATTGACAAGAAGCAAAAATAATTCTGAAGTATGTGAAAGGAACAAAAATGTATGGAATTTTATACACCACTTCAGAAAATTTTGAATTGATTGGATATACTGACAGTGATTGGGCTGGAAGTATAGATGACAGGAAAATCACCTCTGGATATGTTTTTCACATGGATTCAGGAGCCATTTCATGGGCTTCTAAAAACAAATAATTGTGGCTTTATCTACAACAGAGGCAGAGTATGTGGCAGTTACAGTAGCAGCATGTCAATCAGTTTGGATGAGGAAAATGTTGAGGAGTTTGTGTCATGAATAGGTAAAAGACACAATAATTTATTGTGATAATAACTCAGCAATAGCATTGTCAAAGAATTCAGTGTTTCAAAAGAGAACGAAACACATTGTTGCCAAGTATCACTACATCAGGGATCTAGTGAACAATGGTGAAATTGTTCTGAAGTATTGCAGAACAGGGGAGTACTTTGCAGACATTTTAACAAAACTATTGGGGAAAAAGAGTTTTAATTTTCTCAGAAAGTGTTTGGATATGCAAGAGAATGCAGCAGTTGAATTTAAGGGGGAGTGTTGAATTTTAAATTCAACTGCAAACAACGCATATTAAGCAGAAGGACAGAAGAACGCTACAGCAGGAGTTAAATTTTTTTTTTTCTGTTGTGTGCACTCAATATCTGAGACTTTAAATCTCTGCAAATTTCAAGTTTGTTTTCATGACCGTAGGTTTGTTCCTGCAAAATAATTTGGCCACACAACCCAGTTATTAAAACTCTCCATGCCACCATCAAAGCTCTCCATTCCTGCATTTAAACACAACAACAACCAGAAATTAAAGTCTGCAACCACCACTCATTTTTGAAGTTTGAATTGGGTCCACATCAACAGTTGGGAAGCCCACCTAATCCACATCACCAACTGCAAACCAATCAGGAGGCGTTCGCATAGATGAAAAGCTGATGTGGGCAGCCACCATTCAGACCTGATAAGAAATTATCAAATGCAGTTGAAGCTTGTTTGAAATCCGTCAGGCTCTACCTCCATCCAATGAGGGAGTGATCGTATAGGTTGAGTGCCCAGTGAACATGGGCAAATTTGGAATGCGAAAATTTTATTTAAAACAGTTTAATTTCTTGTTTTTTAAGTCCGCAATAAAGGTTTATAAACCTTCGGTTATCATTACACATATTTTGGTTGTGCAGGACATTGTTTAAGGTTTTAAAAAAAAAACCTTGGCTCATATGTTTTAAATGTTTTATATACATGCCACGATAACTTCTTTTTTTTTAAACTTTAAATTGATATATATGTTATATATAATATATTGTAAATATTCTATTTACAATATATATATAATATACATTGTAACAAATAGAAATGTAAGCATTGTGTGTAATTAAAAAAAAAGGTTGGAAGGCCGAAACAAAAATTGTTGTGCATTTATAAAAAAAAAAGACAGAGTGTGGAAAAACAGAGTACATGAGACTTTGTATGAAAAAAAAACAGAAAGCATAAATAGCAGTGACTGTGTTGTAAATGCTAGAAGGCAGAGAGCAAAAAAAGAGTGCCATTTTGGAGACAGAGAGCAGATTTTAAATACTGTGTGTGTAGCAGTAGAAGTTTTTTTTAAAAGCCAGAACAACAGTTCTGTGGCTATATTGTAACAGCTTTTAAGTTTAATGATTTTTTTTTTATGCATCTCTGTTCAATTTCAGAAATTCCAACATCCATCTAGCCTCACTAGATGCATGAAATTTGCTTCCTTACTCCATTGAAGCAGTGGGTGCGAGCGTAGCGAGGCTGCAATCTCTAGGCTATGTTTATATAAAAACAGACGGCTTAGTCCCTTATTTTTATTGATGGAATCTCGGAATAAGAACAACAACTTCCTTCTCTTGCTTTCGTTTTCCCTTGCTTACATGCATATAACAAAATAAAAGAAAAACTCTCATGAACCAACCAAATTCTCTGTATTCCTCATTTGAAGTGGTATCACTCTCTTGCTTCTTCCATGATAGTCGTATCACTTCTCCCTTTCAGCAGCAGGGGTCCATTCCTTCAGGCTCCACTAGATTGAATACCTTTCTTCTAGAGAGTCTTTCCCCGACTTCCACTCAAGGTAGCTCTTTTGACGAAGATTTTTTCATGACTGATGCATGCTCACTCAAGATAGATGTAGGTCCTAAACAATAAAAATAAATTCTCTATACAACACTTTATAGTTACTTTACTTACGGAACCGTTTACCTAGCTTTACTGAGCTTACCACATCTGAAGAATGTGACGCACTGATCAATCAATCCACAGACTCTTAGACTAAAAAGTTTGAACTTTATACGAGCTTAGAAAAGAGTTCTGAGTGAGGGCAGTTGATGAAAGCAACCGAATTCTTTCAAAAATGTATTTTGTCAACAGAGTGGCTCGTTCTTTCCACTCGCAGCTAATTGTTTTCGACTCATTTTCCAGCAACAGACCGCTCGTTCTTTCCACTTGCAGGGACATCAAGGTTTCTTTGCTCTCCAAAAACAAAGCCTGATTCTAGAAGCTCTCAAATTCATTGAATACACTGCTTAAACAACTAGCTATGCCACCGTACTGCTTAAACAACTAGTTATGACACTGGTTCCAGTGTTGCTTAACTTGGCCTTGGCTGTGAAAGTGAAACAAAAACACAATGTTTCTTACATTTCCTTCAGTTGGGCAGCTTGAACACAACACAACATTACCTTACTTTCAGATGTGCCTCTGAGCGTTGCCTTTAGATGTACAGAGCATATGATCATCAAGTTCTCGGCACCGCACAACATGCATTCAACACTTGGCAACCTCAATAGCCTTCAATGACTTTAGCTCAGATCTCCAATAGTAAAATAGCATACCTCAATTGCCTTTAATGACGTTAGCTAAAATCTCCTATAATAAAATAGCATTCCAGCATATTTCATAGCACTTAATACCTTAAACTAATGTTAAAATTAGTTAGAAACCTTTAAAATACGATTCACATAAATCAAACATAACATATACCTATAGTCTCTAAGCCTCGAGAAAAGGCCAAAACCATAAAATAAATTGCAATATGGTTGGCAACCGGCAGAGTATAGCTCGAGGGTAAAAATTCACTCAATTCTAACATGAACTAACGCTAAACATACGTTTCCGATTACTATAATCCCATGCCACGGGGCAAGGGACTAAAAAGCATGACTGAAATGCTACTTGGCATGTAGATCTGAATATATTCGGATTGAATTTAAAATGTCATTTCAGTGTCTAACGTCTATTCCCTTTGGTCAAAATGAGCACAATTTAGTTTTTGTAATTTACTCTTATGTTTTTGATTGAGAATCAAGCTTTATGTACCCTGATTCAAACCATTAATATTCCATAGTTAAAAAAAATGCAATCATTTTAAATACGACAATGACTTTTTATGACTGATTTTTTCCTTAATATAAAGAAAAGAGCGTTAATGAAAATTTATCAGAGAATCTTGAGGATTGTCGTGTGAGGCCGAGACATGATAGTCACCCCAATATGTACGAGAAAGGCCATTGTTAGTAAAATGGGCTACCAACAAAATAATATGTTTGATATTTAACAATCAAATTCCAGAGGCAATTAGTTTGTATTGGCATCACAAAAGTCTTCATCTATGAGTAAGGACAAAAGGAAAACAATTATATCTATGAGTAAGGACAAAAGGAAAACAATTATTAACACGAGGAAAGCAAAATCATTTTAAACTTCTCATCTATTTATTTAAAATACTCTTCATCTATGACTAAGGAAAAACGGAAAACAATTATTAACACGAGGAAAGCAAAATCATTTTAAACTTCTCATCTATTTATTTAAAATACTATAGAATCTACAGACGCGTATGAAAAGCAAAATCCATAGTGACTTTCGTTTTCCATTTTTGCTAAGATTTTTTCCCAAAGAATTGGGTGAAAAGATAATTCGATGTAGAATAATTTTACATTGATATTATATTAATTTAGTTTGGAATAATTTTACATTGATATTATATTAATTTAGTTGTAAGTATATTATAAGTTTTAAATTTATTCTTAATTAAAAATAATAATTTTATTGAATTCAAAATTACAATTTTTGTATTTTGCTATATAATTTAGTTTTGATAAGGATATTTAAAAGTGTTAAATTTATAAAAAAACAATAAATTGGATTTTGAGAAATGTATTATTGAAATATATTCTTTGTAACTTTGTTGATATAAATGTATTAGAAATTATAGTGGTAAGAGATAGAATTTAATATCTTACAAAATTGTAATAATATATTCTTTTGTAACTTTGTTGACATAAATGTATTAGAAATTATAGTTGTAAGAGATAGAATTTAATATCTTATAAAATTGTAATGGTATTAGGCTCATGTCAAGCTAATATAAACCTGCTTTACTTATTACTTTCACCATGCATAATAATAATAATTCTATTAAATTAAAAATTACATTTCAAATAAAATTAATAAAGCATCCGTCATCAAGATGATTACACATTAATGCAATTATTGAATAATTTGGAATAGGATATGAAATTTATGAGATTAGATGATAGGTTGATTGGTTGGTATAAAAGGTTTATAACCAATTTAACTAATGAATCATTTTAAAAGTGACTCGGTTAAGTGAATTCCATCCACATAATTTTAAAAGTAAGTTGGTTAATAGCTAATTTTATCCACATTGGTTATGGAATCCCAAATGAATCGCTTGAAAAATGACTTGTTCATTGGGAGTTAAGTGCAAGGTGGGCTATGGAGCCGAAAAAAATTAAATTGGCATTTAAATCTATTTATAAGATTTGATTATAGGTTAGTTTGTTTTGAAAGATCATAATCAATTTCCCATTACAATCAATCTTTAAAATGCACGAAAACACATAAATTATGTAGTCAATAATATTTGACTATATATTAGTTGATAATCAAAATTCATAGGTTTAAAAATGATGATTGATTGGTTATCACTTATGTTCATCCTAGTGAAAGAGGAAGAGTCCACCATTGAGAGAGTCTTCATACTTCTTTGAGAGAGAGGAGAAGCTTGCAAAGAGATTGAGGAAATGAATCTCCTTGTTGAGGACTTTTTAGCACCATAGCTCAAAGATTTCTCTTCAAGTGTTTAGTATTCATTTATTTTATTCATCTTCTACCACCAGCAGTCAATAAAGCGAGTCTTTTTCCATTATTTTGTTGACTTGTTTCCTTCATTAAGCATTATTTGTGTGTTTATCTCTTTGTTTTAGTTTATGTTTGTGTATGCATTGTTTTCACCAGTTGCAATGCTTTTTTTTTTTTATCTTAGTGTGTTCAATAACACTACCAACTCTATATGTATTCCTTTGAAGGGAAGAACCAATTGCTAAGGAGGTATCTTTTGGTACACAATTGCTACAAAAGCACTACTACAGAAATGTCGACCATACTGTTATATTTTCTTTAATCTAATGATTGTGTTTGTAGGACCCTCTCTCTACATGATCATCTCACAAGGCATTCAACACCTCTCTCGAATTTTTGCAGGACCTTTTGGACTTGTTGTGATCTGAATGTAGGAGTATTAGTGAATGTTATGCTAAGTAACTCTTTCATATTTTCAACATGTTTGCTTCTTATGTGTATAGATTTGAGCTGAACAACATATTACTTCAATTGTTTCTTTTCAGTGTCTTTGAACAGTGTAATTTCATGAACAAATTGCAAAGCATGAAATCATCGAACACTTAAAAAAATATACATCAATCACAAGACAAAAGCCAATGGTGAAGGAGTTCACCCCTCCTGGGCTACGTCTCATGGTCTGTCAACATGACTAGATGTCTCTTATATTTGGTGGCATAAGTACATATCAGTTTGCTGTCAATAACATGTCATTATTACCCCTTCAAAGTATTTTTTTCCTGCAAAGAACTCTCACAATATCAGAAAAAAAACATATCTACTTCAGAGATGACATTCTTTCATCGGTGAGAGCTAGAATCCCATAAAGATAGATGTAGGTCCTATTTTTATTGATGGAATCCCGAAATAGGAACAACAACTTCCTTCGCTTGCATCCTTTTTCCCTTTCTTACATGCATACAATAAAAGAAAAACTCTCATGAACCAACCAATTTCTCTGTATTCCTCATTTGAAGTGGTATCACTCGCTTGCTTCTTCCATGATAGTTATATCACTTATCCCTTTTAGCAACGAGGGTCCATTCCTTCAGGCTCCACTATATTGAATACCTTTCTTCTAGAGAGTCTTTCCCTGACTTCCACTTAAGGTAGCTCTTTTGACGAAGATTTTTTCATGATTGATGCATGCTCACTAAAGATAGATGTAGGTCCTAAACAATAAAAATAGATTCTCTATACAACACTTTACTTACTTTACTTATGGAACCATTTACCTAACTTTACTGAGCTTACCACGTCGGAAGAATGTGACAAAATGATCAATCAATCCACCGACTCTTAGACTGAAAAGTTTGAACTTTATACGAGCTTAGAAAAGAGTTATGAGTGAGGGCAGTTGATGAAAGCAACTGAACTCTTTCAAAAATGTATTTTGTTTGCTTTCCATCAATAGAGCGGCTCATTCTTTCCACTCCCAAATAATTGTTTTCGACTCATTTTCCAGCAACAGAGCGCTCGTTCTTTCCACTTGCAAGGACATCAATGTATTTTTGCTCTCCAAAAACAAAGCCTTATTCTAGAAGCTCTCAAATTCATTGAATACACTGCTTAAACAACTAGCTATGCCGCCGTACTGCTTAAACAACTAGTTATGACACTGGTTCAAGTGTTGCTTAACTTGGCCTTAGCTGTGAAAGTGAAACAGAAACACAATGTTGCTTAGATTTCCTTCAGTTGGGCAGCTTAAAACACAACACAACATTACCTTGCTTTCAGATGTGCCTTTGAACGTTGCCTTTAGATGTATAGAGCATATCATCATCAAGTTCTCAGCACTGCACAACATGCATTCAACACTTGGGAACCTCAATAGCCTTCAATGACTTTAGCTCAGATCTCCAATAGTAAAATAGCATACCTCAATTGCCTTTAATGACGTTAGCTAAAATCTCCTATAATAAAATAGCATTCCAGCATATTTCATAGCATTTAATACCTTAAACTAATGTTGAAATTAGTTAGAAACCTTTCAAATACGATTCACACAAATCAAACATAACATATGCTTATAGTCTCTAAGCCTCGAGAAAAGGCCAAAACCATAAAATAAATTGCAATATGGTTGGCAACCGACAGAGTATAGCTCCAGGTTAAAAATTGCAAAGCATGAAATCATCAAACACTTAAAAAAATATACATCAATCACAAGACAAAAGCCAATGGTGAAAGAGTTCACCCCTCCTGGGCTACATCTCGTGGTCTGTCAACATGACTAGATGTCTCTTATATTTGTTGTCATAAGTACATATCAGTTTGCTGTCAATAACATGTCGTTATTACCCCTTCAAAGTAATTTTTCCTGCAAAGAACTCTCACAATATCATAAAAAAAACATATCTGCTTCAGAGATGACATTCTTTCATCGGTGAGAGTTAGAATCCCCTAAAGATAGATGCATGCTCACTAAAGATAGATGTAGGTCCTAAATCATAAAAATAAATTCTCTATACAGCACTTTACTTACTTTACATACGAAACCATTTACCTAAATTTACTGAGCTTACCACATCGGAAGAATGTGACAAACTGATCAATCAATCCACCAACTCTTAGACTGAAAAGTTTGAAATTTATACGAGCTTAGAAAAGAGTTATGAGTGAGGGTAGTTGATGAAAGAAACCGAACTCTTTCAAAAATGTATTTTGTTTGCTTTCCAGCAACAGAGCGGCTCATTCTTTCCACTCCCAACTAATTTTTTTCGACTCATTTTCCAGCAACAGAGCGCTCGTTCTTTCCACTTGCAGGGACATCAATGTATTTTTGCTCTCCAAAAACAAAGTCTGATTCTAGAAGCTCTCAAATTCATTGAATACACTGCTTAAACAACTAGATATGCCATTGTATTGCTTAAACAACTAGTTATGACACTGGTTCAAGTGTTGCTTAACTTGGCCTTGGCTGTGAAAGTGAAACAAAAACACAATGTTGCTTAGATTTCCTTCAGTTGGGCAGCTTAAACACAACACAACATTACCTTGCTTTCAGATGTGCCTCTGAGCATTGCCTTTAGATGTACAGAGCATATGATCATCAAGTTCCCGGCACCGCACAACATGCATTCAACAGTTGGCAACCTCAATAGCCTTCAATGACTTTTCAATGACTTTAGCTCAGATCTCCAATAGTAAAATAGCATACCTCAATTGCCTTTAAGGACGTTAGCTAAAATCTCCTATAATAAAATAGCATTCCAGCGTATTTCATAGCATTTAATACTTTAAACTAATGTTAAAATTAGTTAGAAACCTTTGAAACACGATTAACACAAATCAAACATAACATAGGCTTATAGTCTCTGACCCTCGAGAAAAAGGCCAAAACCATAAAATAAATTGCAATATGGTTGGCAATCGGCAGAGTAGAGCTCCAGGTTAAAATTCACTCAATTCCAACATGAACTAACGCTAAACATACGTTTCCGATTACTATAATCCCATGCCACGCGGCAACGGCCTAAAAGCATGACTGATATTCTACTTGCCATGTAGATCTGAATATATTCGGATTGAATTTAATATGCCATTTCAGTGTCTAACGTGTATTCCCTTTGGTCAAAATCAGCACAATTCAGATTTTGTAATTTACTTTAATGTTTTTGATTGAGGATGAAGCTTTATGTACCCTAATTCAAACCATTGATCTTTCCATAGTTAAAAAAATGCAATCATTTTTAATGCGACAATGACTTTTTATGACTGGTTTTTTCCTTAATATAAAGAAAAGTGTGTTAATGAAAAATTATCAGAGAATCTTGAGGATTGTCGTGTGAGGCCGAGACATGATAGTCACCCCAATATGTAGGACAAAGGCCATTGTTAGCAAAGTGGGCTACCAACAAAATAATATGTTTGATATTTAACAATCAAATTCCAGAAGCAATTAGTTTGTATTGGCATCACAAAAGTCTTCATCTATGACTAAGGACAAAAGGAAAACAATTATTAACACGAGGAAAGCAAAATCATTTTAAACTTCTCATCTATTTATTTAAAATACTCTTCATCTATGACTAAGGACAAAAGGAAAACAATTATTAACACGAGGAAAGCAAAATCATTTTAAACTTCTCATCTATTTATTTAAAATACTATAGAATCTATAGACGCGTATGAAAAGCAAAATCCATAGTGACTTTCGTTTTCCATTTTTGCTAAGATATTTTCCCAAAGAGTTGGGTGAAAAGATAATTCGATGTAGAATAATTTTACATTGATATTATATTAACTTAGTTTGGAATAATTTCACATTGATATTATATTACTTTTTAGTTGTAAGTATATTATAAGTATTAAATTTATTTTTAATTAGAAATAATAATTTTATTGAATTCAAAATTATAATTTTTGTATTTTATTATATAATTTAGTTTTGACAAGGATATTTAAAAGTGTTAAATTTATAAAAACACAATAAATTGGATTTTGAGAAATGTATTATTGAAATATATTCTTTGTAACTTTGTTGATATAAATGTATTAGAAATTATAGTGGTAAGAGATAGAATTTAATATCTTACAAAATTGTAATAATATATTCTTTTGTAATTTTGTTGACATAAATGTATTAGAAATTATAGTGGTATGAGATAGAATTTAATATCTTACAAATTTGTAATGGTATTAGACTCGTGTCAAGCTAATACAACTTGCTTTACTTATTACTTTCACCATGCATAATAATAATAATTCTATTAAATTAAAAATTACATTTCAAATAAAATTATTTAATAAAAATAAATTCAAAATAGTTTAGACATATAATGTTTAGCCTTTTTTATAAAGCATCCCTCATCAAGATGATTACACATTAATGAAATTATTGAATAATTTGGACTAGGATATGATTACACATTAATGAAATTATTGAATATTTTGGACTAGGATATGAAATTTATGAGATTAGATGATAGGTTGATTGGTTGGTATAAAAGGTTTATAACCAATTTAACTAATGAATAATTTTAAAAGTGACTCGGTTAAGTTAATTCCATTCACATAATTTTAAAATTAACTTGGTTAATAGCTAATTTTATCCACATTGGTTATGGAATCCCAAATGAATCACTTGAAAAATGAATTGTTCATTGGGAGTTAAGTGCAAAGTAGGCTATGGAGCCCAAAAAATTTAAATTGGCATTTAAATCTATTTATAAGATTTGATTATAGGTTAGTTTGTTTTGAAAGATCATAATCAATTTCTCATTACAATAAATCTTTAAAATGCGCGAAAACAAATAAATTATGCAGTCAATAATATTTGACTATATAGTAGTTGATGATCAAAATTCATAGGTCTAAAAATGATGATTGATTGGTTATCACTTATGTTCATCCTAGTGAAAGAGGAAGAGTCCACCATTGAGAGAGTCGTCATACTTCTTTGAGAGAGAGGAGAAGCTTGCAAAGAGATTGAGGAAAGGAATCTCCTTGCTGAGGACTTTTTATCACCATAGCTCAAAGATTTATTTTCAAGTGTTTAGTATTCATCTATTTTATTCATCTTCTACCACTAGAAGTCAATAAAGGGAGTCTTTTTTCATTATTTTGTTGACTTGTTTCCTTCATTAAAATTATTTGGGTGTTTATCTCTTTGTTTTAGTTTATGTTTGTGTATGCATTTTTTTCGCCATTTGAAATGATTTTTTTTATCTCAATGTGTTCAATAACACTACCAAATATATATGTATTCCTTTGAAGGGAAGAACCAATTACTAAGGAGGTATCTTTTGGTACACAATTGCTACAAAAGCACTACTACAGAAATGTCGACCATACTATTATATTTTCTTTAATCTAACGATTGTGTTTGTAGGAACCTCTCTCTGCATGATCATCCCACAAGGCATTCAACACCTCTCTCGAATTTTTGCAGGACCTTTTTGATTTGTTGTGATCTGAATGTAGGAGTATTAGTGAATGTTATGCTAAGTAACTCTTTCATATTTTCAACATGTTTTCTTCTTGTGTGTATAGATTTGAGCTGAAAAACAGATTACTTCAATTATTTCTTTTCAGTGTCTTTGAATAGTGTAATTCCATGAACAAATTGCAAAGCATGAAATCATCAAACACTTAAAAAAATATACATCAATCACAAGACAAAAGCCAATGGTGAAGGATTTCACCCCTCCTGGGCTACATCTCGTGGTCTATCAACATGACTAGACATCTCTTATATTTGGTGTCATAAGTAAATATTAGTTTTTTGTCAATAACATGTGGTTATTACCCCTTCAAGGTATTTTTTTCCTGCAAAGAACTCTCACAATATTAGCAACACAACATATCTACTTCAGATATGACATTATTTCATGGTGAGAGCTAGAAACCCCTCACATACACCCTTCAATTCCACACTGAAAAATACACTAAAAAACTTCATGAATAAATAAGTCAAACAAGAGCTTAACGATGCTGGTCACAACTGCTGCAAAAATATTTTTGGAGGTCGAAAAACCCCTACAAGGCTCCTCCTTGCTCAATAGTTTCCAAAACTTCTTCAAACATTTGATTGATCCATACACCTTACTTTTCAAACCTACAATATGACACTGAAGATTTACTCAAATCAATAACATAGGTTACCAATGGATTCAAAACATCCAAAAAACCCTAAGTAGTCTCTTATGGGTTTTCAATTCGTCTTCAGGTGAAGAAGATATAGCCTCCTCTCTTGGTGTCCCTGGGCATATTTAATCTTCAAGCTAGAAAAATCACTTCTAAAAGTGCTCATCTGCCTCTGAAACCTATACTAATGAGTCAGAAATGCTTCAAAATGGATACCTAGCATCTTCATGTGCTCTATTTAGTAGAAAATTGCCCAGGTTATGACTCAATCAAATTTTCCTAGGAAAACTCCTCCAAAACTAGAGAGAAATCCAATTAACTCCACCAAATCTGGAATTTCGTCGAAAATGGTAGACTCTACCAACTTCACTGCCAAGTTAAACCATATTAATTAATGGATAAATGGGAGTTAAATGTGTTAGGCACTAATGGAATGTTTAACAAACCGCATTAACGCACTCTGCCGATGGTCTCCACCTCAAGGTGACATGGGCTGGGGGCTAGCCCTTCGGGGCTGGTCGTCACCTTACCACCGCCATACAACTTTGGTTAATATAAATATAAAATAACGACTATGTATTGTAAGTAATTTCACTAAGTGAGATGGTATTGTGTGCCCGTAGTGTGGGGGAGGTCGCGGGGTTGAGCCCCGACCTCCACTCTAGCGCTGATAAATTTTTTTACCATAGCATACAATTTTATTTCGACCATACCTTAGTCCTCCAAGGGGGCACATGGCCACCCATAGCTGCACCATGTATTCGCCTCAGTTTCGCCTATTTTCGACCAATGAAAACTGACTTAAAAACAAATCCCGCAGTGACACTTGTCAGCAACTCATAGGATAAAATGGAGGAATATTCGAAGGAATGTTCCTTCGAATATTATTTTTGCTGACTGGGCTGCCCAATCATCATCCTGTCAATTCTACACAAATTTTAGTTGTTTGTAAAAAAGAACAACGGGCTCTAACCTTCACATATAGAATCGGTTTTTATGAAACGAAGTGCGCCAGAATCAGGGAGATGAGACCTATTTGGTCATTCAGGTTCCGAGTGATTCCGAGAACTTTGATTTTTGAGCTTCACTTTGAGCTCTTGATCATGTTGTTGGCTAATAAAACTTTCTTCTTCACAGTTTCCTCCCGATTGCATGGCTTTTTCTCAGACAGACGCACGAGCCACGACTATGTCTGTGCATACTGAAACCCTTGCGGTTTCCAAAAAGAAAAAATCCCTTGTAATTGCACTTTTTTCAGGTGACTCACATGCTTTAGTGAATTTCCTTCACCTCTAAATTTTATTTCCAATTAGTTTAGATTTTATGGTTGCTTTAATAATCACTATTAGTGGAGAAATTGGATTAATTTTCATTTTTTATTTGTAATTCACACATATCTTAATTAGGGGGAAAAGTAACTGGTTAAATTCCACATATAGTTGGAAACTATTTTGCTAGTTTTTACAAATCACATAGCTTAATTAGTAAAGGAGTAAGTGGCACATCATCCACAAATCTTGTTACTACACTAAGAAATTTTTCCATTTCACTAGCTTCAGGACTAGGGCCAAATGTCATTATAGAAAGTAAGTAATCTCTACTTCCCTTGCATATTTTAGGCTAACCTCGGCTTTCATATGAAACCTTTCTTAAAGCACCTAAGTTTCCCATCTCTTTTTAGACACACATAATGTAATAGGAAAATGAGTAAGGAACCCATTATCCACGCATCATTTTTTTTTTCATGCAATGAAAAATTGACACTTAATGTAAATAGGTGATATTGCAATAGATCACTGAATATATGCATCTTATCACACTTTGTATTTTCAATTTTCCATCCACTAAGCACATGTAAGCTTCATATAACAAGGCAGATCCAGTTTACAGAGCTTTTTGTACTTAGCTTACTTTTTCTTAACATCTCACACCTTAAGAAAATTAAGACTCCTAAAAGTAACAATAACTTGAACCAAATAAATCTCCCTATAGCGGCCAAAATATAATTTATCGTTCAGGTTAGGACCATCAATGATAGGCATCCCATAAGCCCCCATGGTCATGTTACATCTTCGAAACACAAAATTTTACTTTTAGGGTGCTTAATATCTTTCATAATCCCATAGAAAAGATTACTCGAGCACGTTAGAAACCTCATTCAGAGGGGGTTTAGCTTAGGTCCAGGGCATGCGGTATTATTCTACACTACCTAACCCATATGGTGCTTAGTACTGGTAAATGAATACCAAGAGGATAAAGATTCAATTTCTCTCATGGGACGAAGGTATCTTAGTGGCGAAACATAGGGAACCCATCCCTATAGGTGGAGGTGCGGGCAACACTAAAGCCTCATCCATTAACTTGGTCAATTCTTCTACTGCTGGAAAGCATCGTTAATTCTTCGGGATGCTACCTTAGTACCCATCAGATGATATACATTAGAGAATTTTTGAGATCTAAAATGGGCCTACTAAGAAAAATATACAACCAAAATAAAATTTATAAGAACTAATAGGATTCAAGATGATGATGTCAACCATGGGGAATGTTTCACCAATTTTGGGGTAAAAAAGTAAAAATATTGAAAATAATAAAACAATAAAACTAATTTTTCAACTTGTATTTTTAACTTATTTACTTAAAGTTTTACTCAAATTTTGACCAGGAGTACTAGTTGGAAGTGAAATTTAATTCCTCATCCAAGGAGTACCCATATTTCATACATTTGATAGACCCTCACATAGTAAATATGATAAATGCATGAAAAAACGTGATTGCAATCACGTGTTTCATGTATTTTTCATTTTTCGTGTGGCATGGTCCATCCAAAGTATGCAAAATGGGTACTCCTTGGATGAAGAATAAAATTTTGCATCCAACGTGTGTTCCCTCTCAAAATTGGAGTAAAAACCATAAGGAGATATGTTGAAATTACTAGTTGAAAAATCATTTTTTCTTTTTTCCCTCTAAAATTTGATGATGTAATCTAATCTATTTATTATTTCCACTATTATTTTTTAATTTCCTTAGGAGGCCCATTTTAGACCTCAAAATTCCCCTAATGTTCACAAGGCCTAGCTACTTTAAGAATGGAAAGGATGATTAGGTCTAGGTAGGATTTTTTTTATCATACACAAAAACAAATGAAAACCATTTTTGGTTTTATTGATAAGATAACCTAATTTTAAAGGAATCTAGTCATTTTATTTTCGCTTTGTTTTATTTATGTGATTTTATTGTTTTGTTATTTGTCTCCTTCTGTCAATCACACTAAGTAACACACACTCTACTTGACACCATAGGGGACCCCACGATTCCTTGCCAATCTAGACGTTTTCTAAACCTCCCCCTTTTATCGAGAGGTGTGCTCGGTCTCTCTCCATTTATGCATAGAAGATGCCAGAGAGCCGCTGATATAGGATCTTCCTTTATCGGTACAAATTTTCTTAGGACCCCTCATTGTCAAAGAAAATCTTTCAAAACCCCACAAGGGTCCCCACAACTACCCCTTTGGGAATCCCACACCACCTCTCTAGAAATTCCACGAGCAAACCCTCCAAGTAGTACTCCTCATACTTCCCCACAGGAGACTGCCTTACATATAGCTGTTCAAAATTGTTTCGCGATGGCGCACAACTTTCAGGTCCCATTTTTAGCTTCCTAAAATCTATCTGATTTAAGCCAGTCTTTTAGGTTCCATTTTTAGCTTCCTTAAATCTATCTAATTTACGCCAGTCAACTAATGACCCTATAGCACATGGCTCTGATTGGCCACCTATACCTACCAAATTACCTTTAGATGTTTCAAAATTCGAAGGTAAACAAGGAGAAGATCCTGAAAATCATGTCATGACCTTTCACCTCCTTTGTATGGAACAACCAATTGCCAAGGAGGTGTCTTTTAGTACACCATTGCTACAAAAAAACTACTACACATGGCTAATGTTTTGATCCAATATAATTGTATTTCCTTAGTTTAATAGGATGACATGCCAAGGGTTGTAAGGGAGTTTTTATGTGCTAAAGTTTGTATAGTTTTTATGATGTCGGATTTAGTATTTACCCCTACATTTACCTAACATATCAATGATCTCATGTCATATCTCAATATTATGTCATCTCTAGCCATGTCATCCATGCACTACTCTCAACCTCATGAAAAATTCTTGATGAAACACTAAAATTATAGTGTTTTATTCCCCATGTAGCAACTTCTCCTTTATGGCCCTTCATTTTTCTTTGATACCACTTGAAAAATAGTTATAAAGCAACATACACATAAACATGTAGATGACTTACCCTAGAAAAAATCGATTGAGAAAAACCAGCTAACAGTATATATATTATATTTTAGCTTAAAAGTAGTCAATAAGCTTGACTTAAATGCACTGCCAACACCCTCACCCTGTCAAGTGAGTTTTTTCTTAACTCTTTACCATTGACGATTCCTAGAGCTTTTAAAATATTTAACTACATACAACACCATGAAATAAATAATTCAAATCACCAATATCACATGTTTGAAACCATTATTATTGCCCAACAACCTTAATACTTTCATAGGATCATAAATACGTAAAAATTATTCTAATGCTCACTGTAATCCATGGACCGAATTTGAATTGTAAATCTTTAACAATTGTTTATTTGTTGGGTCAGTACTTCAAATCACCAATATCACATGTTTGAAACCATTATTATTTCCCAACAACCTCGATACTTTCATAGAATCTTGGAAATGAATAAGAATTATGTTACTTCAAGTTATTCTTCTAAAAAAATAAGAAGATGAAAAAAAGAATAGATAATTGGTCTAGATAGAAATGATTTGGAATGATCGGATATCTGGGAATGATCTCCTTATGGTTTGTCTCACCTATTTTGAACAAACCTTTTAATTTTTTTTCCCGAGGATATTTTTACCATGTAATGCATTTATTCAAACTAATTGGGGAGGGAATGAAGAGATGATAATAAATGTTAAAATTTTGATAGCTTTTTTTTCTTGCTTTTACAACAAGTATTATAGCTCTCAAATTAGGTCAAGCACTATATGAATGATTTTTATGCTTTTCTTGGCCTGGTCACCAGCCAGGCCAAGGAGGTAAAAAAAAAGACACAAAGGGTTAAAGTGTCAATTATTAGCATAAAAATATCCATTTTACGCATTGTTATACTTAGGCAAACATCTCAAATCTAGCCCCTTGGAAACCATGCTTAACCTAAAGGAGCCCTTATCTTCGGTCAACACTTCAGTAAAGAGGTAAGGGTAAGAAGTCGTGTCATGCCCGCCATGCCATTTCCTTTTCTTGGGTTCATAGCAATATGGTATCTTGTGTGCCTAATCGTTTTCATGAAGTTGTAGTATAAGGCTATAGGTTTAGATCTTTCGGTGGGCAGGTAGGTTAGGAAAAAAGAAGGTAAGGTCTAAGGGGTTGTATCATGATATGATATACCTCCACTCTAGTTTCATTCCTAGGTGAATTAATTCATTCAGTGGTATAAGGGGCTAAAGTTATAGGTTTTATGGTGGATACATACATTATAGTTCTGGGGACTCGTTGTATGTGATACTATAAGTAAGTTGGTTGAATCATTAGCAATGCATCTCTCTATCTCCTAGGGTGAAAGTAGTAATCAAGTCAAGTAAGGTTAAGAGGTGGTTTCATTCCATCTTCATTCCATGCCATTCATTCCGTTCGTCTGGAGAATAGAAAGATTCATAGCTCTCGATCATAAGCACTTCATTAATCCAAGTGGTATAGAGTGAAAAGGTTTAAGTCTAGATGTGATTGCATTTAGAATAGAGAATAACACTTCTAGAAATAAGTAGATAAATTAAAAATGAATTTCAAGGCAAATTAGTTGCATTTAGATTGGAAGAATAACACTTCTGGAAATATGTAGATAAATTAAAAATAACTTGAACTTGAATTGCAAGTCCAATTAATTGCATCTCATTTCCAGATATTTATAAATTAAAAGTAACTTGTAGATAAATTAAAAATACTTGAACTCGAATTGCAAGGCCAATTAATTTAATTTCATTTCCATATTTTATGAATGTTAACTAAAAAACAATATCTATCTTAATTTTTATCTAAATAAAAAATAAATTAAAAAAATTCCACTTTATACATTTTAAATATTTGTACCTAAATCTACCAATATATGAATAGATGTACGTTTTGCATACTCAAACTTCTGATTGTCTATAGAAAAGAATTCAACACTCAAGTATCTATGTATAGATGTACGTTTTGCATAATCGAACTTCTGAAAGAAGAGAATCCAACACTCAAAGTATCTATGAATAGATGTACGTTTTGCATATTCAAACTTCTGAAAGAAGAGAATTCAACACTCAAAGTTTTTATTTTTCTACAAAAGAGAATTCAATAATCAACACATCTCTACAAAACTTAATTCAAGAAAAAGAAAATATAGACCAGTCTCTGAAATTGATGGAATCTAAAACTTGCTGCTCTCAGTGAAGGCTAGCCGACTTGTCTATGCGCTGCAGAAAAAACTAAACCACTTGATTGAATAAACAATAATTATAATAATAAGAAATTCCCATAAACATAGAAATAAGTGCAATCGGATGGCTCCATTGAAGCTTACATTTTGCAGATATTTTGTCTAACGTCTGAACCAAGCTACGATTTATAGGTTTTTGTGGGTTTCATGAAAGTAAAAGCAAGGTCCCCTAATTATTGTTGAATGGTGGTCAGCTTACTGTTGTGAAGAGTTGAGGACGTAGCTTCAACGCTCAGTTTTTCCACCATTGACACAGTTGAAAACATGTGTTCGTTATGCATCCTTCCATGAAGAATACCCACTTGAATACAATTGTTAGTTATGGATCATGCAATGAAGAATACCTTCCGTGGTGCATAGCCAAACTATTTAAAAGGATGGACAAGTGTTTGAGTGCTCAATTTCTATATAGATAATGTGTCTTGCATTTTAATACTCTTTTTACACATGGAGAAGCACGCCACTTAAGAAACTTATGTGCCCATCTCATGACCACTTGTCCATTCTTATACTCTTTTTAAACATCGAGAAGTACACAACTAAAATAAATTTGTGGGCCCATATTCTAATCACTCGTCCAACCTATAGTAAGATCTATCATGCATGTTGGATAAGCTGGATTCTTCCCCTTGCATAGTTTCATATTCATTTTACCACTGAGTGCCCATCTACGTAAGTTCCCAATAGCTATCATGAAAGAACCCGGAGTTGCAGACAATTTTCTTGTTACAAAACCAATTCCACGTGTTGTCTTATTTCCTACACTAGGTGCTAATATCCTTAAGCCCACGAAGCTTTCTCCAAGAAGAATGACTTACTGTGAAATCTTTCTCCAAGATAGTAAGAAGTTTGAAATTCAGGTAACAAACTTTGTTGATGATCCCCTTCGTACTATATTTATCGCCATATTGATCGACATGAAGAAGAAGAATGACTTACTGTGAAAACTTTCCAAGATAGTAAGAAGTAGGAAATTCAGGTAACAAACTTTGTTGATGATCCCCTTCGTACTATATTTATCGCCATATTGATCGACATGATCCCCTTCGTACTATATTTATTAACAATGATTTTTAGTAGATTTTAATGTGTTCATGCATATATTTCTTTTATGACCACGGTTGCCTGTGCTCAAATCCCAGATATAGTAGATCTATACTTTCTGTGTCATTGCAGTTCTCTAACATTTATCTGGCATGTTATTTTGTGCAGATATCACATCATTCGGTAAGTTCAAATTCATAAAAAATTATTTTAAAACCGGAAAACCGGATTAAAGGTTCATTTTTTTGTCTGTTTTTGTTGCCAACAGAAGAGATCGTTTTTTAAATTTAAGTTCTTGAAAATTTATCTTTCAATAATATTTTAATCAATCTTTTCAAATATCACAATGTCTACGCTCAAAAGATTTGAGAGGGGCAAGTTTTAATTGTTTTTATATGACATTTGCTATACTGCACGTTTTTTTAATCTTACCTCTATGGTGTAAAAACTAGAGAGTAGTTTCAATTTAAATATCAGATATTCTATTGAAAAATTATTTGATACTTATCTTTCTAAACCTGCATTTAATTTGAAAAAAATTGAAGAGCGCAGTTTAGTTTAAATTAGTAAAAATGTTTTCAACAAATTTCTTTTAAAACATATTTTTAGGATGAGAAAACACAATAATGGAAGCTTAAAACATGATAATGAAAGCTTAGTTAGTTTTAGACTTTTAGTTAAATTTAGTTTTAGTTATAGTTAGTTAATTTTTTTGGAAATTTATGTCACATTGATAAATCATGAAAGGTTTTCCTTCATGGTAGTTTCAATTATTTAAAATTTAGATCATTTTCTTTTTAAAACTTACTTACAAATTTAAGAGTGTAAATTTAGTTTGTTTTAACTGAAAATTTATTAGACAATTTTTGTTTAAACAATAAGTTTATATGGAGAAAAAGTGAGTGACAACAGACTTTTTTTTGCTTAATTGCATTATCGATTTCGTCAATTTTATTTCATTTATAATTTCTGGTTCTAAAGCAGAGGTCCGAAAACTTTCATTTATAATTTCTCTGATTCTAAAGCAGAGTTGTGAACACAAAATAAGTAACATTGCCTCGAGCATAACACACACCACTGTGACCTCTAACATCAACGAGCCACCTCTACCATCAATAGGCTCCCTTATCCCCACACTAGCCTCAACGAGCCATTTCTAACATCAATAGGCTCCCTTATCCCCGCACTAGCCTCTACAGTGTACTAAAAAATGCCGTAGTCTAATTAGACTACTTTTACGCCTTGAAAATCAAAGAAATTCTGGTAAGATTTTAAGAAAATTTGGCAGGGATTTTTGTAAATCAATGTTATAACTATTAAACTTTAATATTTTGGGTGTCCTAGAGGTTTTCAATGGTGCTGAATTCATTTCCACTATCAAAATAATGATTCGAACACAATTATTGTAAGATTTCTTAAATTGTTTTGGCCCAAATTCTGGCCAATTTTGACCGTCCAAGAAATTCCTCCGTCTCGTTAAACAACTCCCTGAAAAATAACCTAGAAATGTGTACTGGCAAATATAGTACTAACCTAGAAACTACTACTGACAAATATGATACTGGTACTTACCTAGGGTGCAACATTCATTGGGAAATATTTTTTTAGGCTCTGGGAAATTATGATGTCCATTTGCCATCTCCTGGATTTCATGGATAGCTTAGGCATAACCTAAAGATATGCATAGAGAGAATTTCTATAGCAGAACATGCACTAAGAATTTATATTGTCCGCTTGCCATCTCCCAGATTCCATAGATAGCCTGAGTAAAAGCTAAATAAATGTATTATTTAGAATTTCCCAATCAGAACATGTAGCCAATCTAGGAAGCCGCATGTAGTAGAGGGTTGTGTGTCACAGAAGCCTAAGGCAAAGGGCTGTGTGTCACAAAAGGCTCATGGAATGGTGGCAAGACTAGTTAGTTGTGTTAACAATAATGTATGTATTATGCCATGTATTTTTTCTCAAACAATTAA